>CABHPP010111441.1:6531-41511 GCA_902168425.1 Peromyscus attwateri | reverse complement strand
AAATTTCTAGCTATCAATTTTTCTGTGAATATAAAACTGTTCTGAAAACAAAGTCTACTATTAAAAAGAAGCAAAAGAAAAAATCTAAAGAGAAGATCATTTACCATATAGGGGAGGAAGAAATGACAGTACAGTCTGAACATGGCTGGGAAGCCCCCCTCCTGATACAGGACTTTGTGGTTCAGGTAAAACCTCTGAGCCGTTAGAAGTTCACAGAGAACAATGGATTGAAGGCAATCACTATGTGACCCCAAAATTATACAGGTGCCCCCAGAACAAAAGCATTACAAATGAGAACTCTTACAGAAAACCTAGGACAGACAGTTGGAGGTTTTCACTGTTCAAGTGGAAAAATAAAACAGCAACAGAAACCATTGACAGAGGAGCCGGTCTCCTCTCAGAATTACAGAGCTGTGGTTGAGGAAGGAAAATTAATATCTGACGAGAAGGGGAGTGCTTTGAGTTTTTAAATACTTACCTGTCAGACTCTGCCCCTGGTAAATGTTCACAGATACGCATGACTGCCTGCTGGCTTCCTTCCCACAGCAGTAGACATCCCTCAGCATCCGAGGGACACTGGTTACAGGAGTTCTATGGATCCAAAATCAGTTGGTGCCCAAGTCCCTCCTGTTAAGTGGCACAGTGTCCACATTTGTCCTGTGTGCTTCCTTTTCTATACTAAATTTCTTTAGATTAGCTAGGATATTGAATTAGAAATAAGATTTGTGGGGAGGCCTTTAATATCAACAGAGAAGGCAGAGATAGAAGTTCTCCATGAGTTTTTTTTTTTTTTTTTTTTAAAGTTTTTTTTATTTTGTATACAGTGTTCTGCCTTCATGCCAGAAGAGGGCACCAGATCTCATTACAGATGGTTGGGAGCCACCATGTGGTTGCTGGGAATTGAACTCAGGACCTCTGGAAGAACAGCCAGTTCTCTTAACCGCTGAGCCATCTCTCCAGCCCTCTCCATGAGTTTAAGGCCAGCCTGGTCTACATGTTGAGCACCCAGACAGCCAAGACTGCATGAGACTACAAGTGAGATCCTGTCTCAAAAAAAAAAATTTGTATGTGTGTGTGTGTGTGTGTGTGTGTGTGTGTGTGTGTGTGTGTGGTGTCAGGGGCACTCAGGAGGCAGAGGCAGGCAGATCTCCATGACTTTACACCCAGCTTGATCAACATATTGAGTTTCAGACCAGCCAAGGCTACATAGTGAGAGCTTGTCTGAAAAAGAAAAAAATAAGGAAAAATCTGAGGGTTCATTTTCAAAATAAAAATACTTTGAGTCAGATTAGGTCCAAATACAAATAAACAAAAAATACTGAACCTCTGTTAGAGCTTGATAGTCTAGCTGTCATGCCCCCCCCCCCCACAAATTCAGCTAAGCTATCCCTCCACCCAAACTAGAAGTTTAGAGTAAACAATTAATTACTCACAGCCAAGTTTGCCTGCAAGTCACACACATAACAAGATTTAAAACAAACAGGGTATAAAACATAGAGACAAACCTATGCATGGTTTTCGTTGAGAAAAAAAAAAGTGACAGGGGAAAGATAAGACCTAGATGGTGTATAAGATTGTATTGCCCTCCATTGTTAGGGCTGTAAAGATAAGGGTGGTGGTCACCATGCTGTTAGCCCCATGGCAGGACAGAGGTGTGCATGAGACAGAGCTTCCCAGAGGAACACATCCAAACCATCCAAAGACATAAACTGGGGTTCAGTAAGTGGCTGTGGGGTAGGAGGCCATTCCAGGCAAAGGCAGCCTTGTCTGTGTCCATCCCCTCTGCCCTCAACCCCACCCTTTCCAGTTCCCAGAAGAAAGTCTCACCACCTCACCCTACCATCTTCTCCCATCTCCCTCCTCAACTCTGATGTCACCTTCTTGTCGCCAGCCTCCACACCACGGTAACTAAGGCAACGAGGGTCTCTGGCCAGTCTGGGGAGAAAAGTTGAAGCAGAGCTGTGTTTAGAAGCCAAGGTGTGCAGTGTTGTCAGTGGAAGCAGGAGGTAATAAGAGAATGGAGTGGGCACAGGGTGTGGCCAGCCAGACGTGCCAGCTGAGTTGGGAACAGGAAAGAAAGCTCGTGGGCTACGGGAGGAATATCTGGGTTCTATGGAGGAACACCTGGGTTCTACAGGGGAACATCTGGGTTCTACTCTGCCACATACCTTCTCCAGAGCCATGTCCATCAGGAAGGTGACAACCAGATGAGACCTGAGCCCTGTAGTTACAGTACTTAACTTGCTCTCTACCAGGAGGAAAATCCCTGAAAGTCCGACACACTCACTCAGAAGTTATCTTCCTTCCAAACGCAAAGGAACATCAGCAAAGACCTAGTGAGTTTGGCAGGCTGGGGCTTGACAAGGCTATAGATCATATCCGAGGGCGTTGTGATCTCCAGAACTAACAGGCCTGATCCCCTCTCCCCCACGGGCAGGTGACTGAGAAAGCCGGTTGCACAAGCTTAGGAAGGAGCTGTCTCCAGCTCTGTGCTCCCTGTTCTAACTCTAACTTGGAACACTGACCTCTTGGATGGTGCAATTCAGGGAGTAGTGTGCACCTCTGGTCTTTGGGCTACTCTGAGGTGATCACAGAAGGCACTCCCTGCCTGCTGCTGAGTTCTTTAGTCGCATGGATGAGTTCACTCAGCCTCCAGCCTGTGACAGTACATTTAAAGCTCAGGAAAGATTTTCCTTAACCTGGCTTACTCATCCTAAGACTAAAATTGCACTAGGTGGTTCCTCTGGGGCAAATTACTTGCAAAGTTAATGCCATGAACCTCCTATCTCATCCTGAGATGCAACGAATTCCTCTGCGTCAGGTTCACAAAGGAACCCTCATCTAAACTGACCCATCCCTCTCAAAATGCACTGTGCATTTGCAACATTAAGAACTATTTGTGCCCTGACAGAATCTCCCTCAGCTAACCAGATTGAACCACTTCACTCAGAGAAGCTTCCTGGCTCAGAATGATGGACCCTCTCCTCTTTCTTCCAACTGGATTAAGTCCCAGCCTAGCTGCCTCCAACCAATCCAACAGGTCAGGATCCAGAGTGGATCACCATGGCCTTGTTGTGGAAGCCAGGGGCTCTATTACCCTCCTTTTCTTTCCTTGGGGAGAGGAGATACAGAGAGCAAATCCAGTGTCTCTACTGACTAAATTCCAGATAGTGTGTGTGTGTGTGTGTGTGTGTGTGTGTGTGTGCACGCGCGCGCGCACAGGAGCCTAAATAAGCCAGGGTATCAGATCCCCTGAAGCTGGAGTTACAGGTAGTTGTGAGCTGTCCAATGAGAGTGCTGGGAACTGAACTTCAGTCTTCTAGAGGAACAGCAAGTGCTCTTAACACAGAGCCATCTCTCCAGCCCCAGCCCTAATCCTCTTTAAAAATGAAAGCTGTGTTCACTCTTTCAGGGTTGCAAAGTTCAAACAGCTCCTGAGGGCAGTGGTGGGACAGCAGGGCAGTCCACACGGTCTTGGCCGGGTTGATTCTGTTTGTTAAGCACTATTATTACCAAGCCCAGGAACATAAAGATGAACAAGAGGAAGACAGCTTCCTGTCTGATAGCTGACACTTCCAGGTGTGAATGAAACCTTAAAGAAGTCTGTCTCCAAGGTTCTCTTCCCAACCTAGCTGTAGCAGCACACATGTGTAAGCCCAGTACTTAGGAGGAGGCTGAGGTAGGAGAACTGTAGGAGTTTGAGTGAATCCAGTCTAAGCTACAGTGTCTCAAAAAACCCAAAGGGGTGAGAGGAACAGAGCTCTTTTTCCAAGTCCCACACCCCTAGCTTCCATATCCACATATGTGACAGCTACCATGGCAACAGTAACCTCAGCCAGCTGCACTGTGTGCCTTCTCACCAAGTACTGCATCAAGTAAGGGACATACACTAATTAAATTCATCTTTCTAGTACCCTACAAAGGGCATCCTCTCATAGTCTGAGCTCATAAATGAAGAAAACTGAGACATATGGATGAAGGAGTTCACACAACCAAGAAGTTGCAGATCCAGCCTCTAAATGCAAGAACCCACCTGGAACATCCATGTTAGCAGCTGCCGAGTCATCCATCTCATGTCTCTCAAATGCTTTCCCAATATGATGACTAGGGTCTGTTCTCCGAACACCAGCAGCATAGGAATGCTTGTCTTAAGATGAGGCTTAATTCCAAATGACTGCAAGGTTTTAAGGAGATGCAAGGAGGGAGGTGAGCTGGAGAGATGGGTCAGTGCTTAAAACCACTTACCACTCTTGCAGAGGACCAGGATTCAGTTCCCAGCATCCACATGGTAACTCACAAGCATCTGTACCTCCAGTTTCAGGGGATGACACCTCTTCTGATAGCAGGCTTCTATATATATATACGGTGTACAGACATACACTCAGGCACACATAAAGTTAAATAAAATAAATGTTTTTAAAAAAGAGACCCAAGGCTTTAAAGGAGATAGCTCAGTCAATAAAGCACTTACCTTGCAAGCACAAAGACTTGAGTTCCATCCCCAGAACCCAGGCAAAACTAAATAAAAACCAGGCATGGTGGTGCCTGTGTGAAAGCCCAGTGCTGGAGAGGCAAAGACAAGCAGATCACTGGGGCTCACTGCCAGCCAGCCTAACCTACTTGAAGAGTTTCAAGCCAGTGAGAGACCCTGTCGAATGGAGGAGGAAGGGAAGGGAAGGGAAAGGAAGGGAAGGAAAGGGAAGAGAAGGGGGGGACAAAGGAAAAAAAGATTAAGACAAGACAAGGAAAACACCTAAGGAATCACACCCAGGGTTGTCTTCAGGATTCTATACATGCATGCAAACATGCATACATACATACATACACATATATATACATATACACATACACATGGGGGGCAGGTATTGCTTTCTCACATAATATTCAGGTTGGTATGCTGAGCAGCCTCAATTGTTGTGGAATATTTAACTATGTAAAGATGTGTTACACTTGTTTCTGCTGTGGAATATTACTTTAACTATGTAAAGATGTATTACATTTGTTTATGCTGCATTTGTTTAACAATGTAAGGATGTGTGTTTAATTATGTAAAGATATGTTTCATTTGTTTCACCTTGCCTGTCTAAGGCACCTGATTGGTCTAATAAAAAGCTGAACGGCCAATAGCTAGGCAGGTGAGGGATAGGTGGGGCTGCTCGGTGAGAGAATAAATAGGAGGAAAAATCTAGGAATAAGGAAAGGAGAGAAGAGAGGAGAGAATAAGGGAGATGCTGGGGCCAGAAGCCAGACACAGAGACAGCAGGAAAGTAAGATATATAGAAAGAAAAGGTAAAAAGGCCCGAGGCAAAATGTAGATAAAGAGAAACAGGTTAAGTTATAAGAACTAGCAAGAAACGAGCATAAGATACGGCTAAAGTATTCATAACTAATATTGTCTCTGTGTCATGATTTGGGACCTAATTAGTGGCCCAAAAGAAAAAGCCTGGTACACTCAATGCTGGCTCCTTCTCTGGGAAGCTCAACTGTGTCTGGAGAGCACCAGGATCTTGAGTTATGAGCATGCTTGTTTCATCCAAGCACCATTATCATTTAAGGAGTTTATCACTAGAACAACCACTCAGTATGATTTTATTCCATTCTTTCCCTTGTTGTGGTGCACGTCATTCTGAGTACCCCTTCCCTCTCCCTTGGGTGGGACGTCTGCTCCCTTTCTAGAGTTACATCTACCTTGAAACTAGAAAAGCATTACTGGGCAGTACCTTCCATAGGCTGGGTGCCCCTGGCTATATGCCTCTGTAACACTTGAAAAGAACATATTTTAATGTCTCCCTCTCCCTCTCTCTCCCTTCCTCCTCCTCCTCTGCACCATCACACAGTTCCATGTGGAATATAGTATCAGTGAGTGGCTTCAGGAACTTCAGAACCTGACTGAGGGAATGTTGAATTCCTGAAGATACATTTCACTGAGGTTCGGCAAGACATATTTACCTAATTCACAGCCACGTAATAGTTACTGTCATTTGGCCTACTATTGTAATAATGGCCTCAATGAGTCCTCCATCCAACCTCTGGGCTAAGTCACAGGGACAAGCCCAGAGCAGCATCCCCTTATGAATCTGCCCAACCCTGGCCAATATTAGAAGAATGTAGGTAGTTCCAGAAGATGAACACAACTCTAAGTGGGAAGAGCCAGAAACAACCAGTCCATGAGGTTTTGTTTTTTTGTTTTTTGTTTTCCCAATTAAAGCATGGTTAATTGGAAGTATTCATGAGGTAGAGGCAGGCAGATCTCTGTGAGTTTGAGGCCAGTCTGGTCTACATAGGAAGTTCCAGGACAACCAAGACTGCATAGTGAGACCCTTCTAGAAAAATAAATAGCCAGTAAAGTGGCTCAGTGGGAAAGGCTCCTACCACCAAATCTGACAGCCTGAGTTTAATCCCTAGGACCCATATGGTAGTAAGAGAAGCCAGTTATCCTCTGACTTCCACATGCAAACTTTGTCATAGGCATGTCCACATACAAAGTAAATAACTGTTAAAAAAATAAACAGTGTCTCAGCGACCGGCAGACCGCGGAGATCTGCCCAGTGGAGGACAGCCGACAGCGTGGACCTCTCCACCCTTTCCCCAAGCCTCTGAATAAAGTGTTTTGAGTCTAAAAAAAATAAATAAATAAATAAACAGTAAAAACCTAAACATAATACTAGACTCAGTTCTCACTATGCCTTATCAAAGAGTTTTTCTATCAGAAATAAACCAACAATTTCCAGATCATTACAACATAGATAATTATAAATATATCACACATCACACTACTTTAGTCTTCACACATACACACTGGGTTGGGGTGTTGAGATGGGGTCTCATGTAATACAGGCTGTCTTCAGACTCACTGTATAGCTGAGTCTGACCTTAAATTCATGATCCTACTGTGTTCACTGCCCAAGCACTGGGGTTATGGGTATGCACCATCAAGCTTTGATATTTATATTTAACAGGAATCACAGAAACGGAATTTGTCAGAATTCTTAAATTTGTAAGGTCCATGAATAAAATGGCTATATGAATCACAAGTACATCTATGGGTAAAGCCATATTTTGTGTACCTCAACAAATCAATGGCCTCTTATAAGATGTACCTTGCAAAATGACCTAAAAAATGACATAACAAGCAGGTATGGTGAAGATATTATATTACTTTTCTGGATTTGGAGACATTTGTGATCTTTTAAATTTTTTTCAAGTTTGTAATTTATGGCAATTTCTTTCCTTATTCTAAATAATTACTTTTTATACCTGATTTTAAAATTTGTAACTTCATAGTCTTTTTCGTAAGCTGGTCAGGTTTTTTTGTTGTCGTTTTCTGGTTTTTCATGTCAGTTTTAACTTCTAGAAACTTATGTCCATCCTGCCTATGTTTCGTGTATTTTTTTCTTCTCTTGGTTTTTCAAAACAAGGTTTGTTTGTGTAGCCTTGGATGTCCTAGAACTAGCTCTGTAGTCCAGGCTGGCCTCAAACTCAGAAATTCACCTTCCTCTGCCTCCTGAGTGCTGGGATTAAAGGCGTGTGCCACCACTGCCTGGCTCCATCTCTTTCTTTTAAAGGAAATTTATTCCACTTCTTTATTTGAGTGTGTGTGTGTGTGTGTGTGTGTGTGTGTGTGTGTGTGTGTGCAGGCGCAAGTAGACCATGGTGCACTGTGGAGGTAAGAGGACAGCTTTGGGGAGTTGATTCTCTCCCTCCACCATGTGGGTCCTAGAGAGCCAACTCAGACTGTCTGGCTTGGCAACAAGCACCTTCACTCACTGGGCCATCTTGTCAGCCCTTATGTATTTCTTATTTTAATGGAATGTACCCCAGTATGTTCCTATGAAAAGGTGTATGAGAGAGACACTCCCTCCCTGTCTTTTTTGTCTAACCACTTCTGGTAGTTTTGCTGGGCCTATAATTTTAAGAAGTTAACTTCCTTCAGGTTTTTTAAAGTGCTGTCTTCAGCTTCCAGAGTTGCTCTAGAAAAATAAATCCAAGCCATCTTCATGACTGTTCTTTTTGTTAAGGCCCATTTCTTGCCTCTGGAAGTTATAGAATCTGTTTGTCAGAGGTTTCTGAAATCTCACCACAATGTGTCATGATGAGAGTCCATGACATTTGTGGTTCAGGACACCCCATAGGATGTCAAATATGGAGACTCATGTCACTCTTACCTGGGCGGGATTGAATGATGTCGGTGACCTCTTGTTTTATCTGCTCTTTTCCAGAGAACCTACTGAAGTTCATGACTTGCAGCTCAATATTCTTCCCTCGGGGTCTTGTGTGTGCTCGGCAGGCCCTTTACCAGCCTCTCTGCTTGTTTTTAAAAGTATCTACTACTGTTGATTTTTTTCCCCCAAATTTTGTTTTTGTTTTTCGAGATAGGGTTTTTCTGTATAGCTCTGGCTGTCCTGGAACTCACTCTGTAAACTAGGCTGGCCTCTAACTCAGAGATCTGCCTGCATCTGCCCCTCCAGTGCCTACATCTCTCTAAGGAACTTAACAATTATTTTTGTCTGGCTTTGCTTTCATCTTCTCCTGGACAGTCTTTTCCCACCATGTTACTTTTTCTTGTTTGGTAAGTCAGTTTTCAAAGTTTCCCTTAGAAGTGAGAGCTTCATTGTGGGCTATTACTTCTAACTAGACTTACAAGCTAGGAAACTCATGGGAGGAGCTGGCCAGTCCATTGAGGGGTCAGCAGGCATCTTTGGACTGCTCAGATTCCTGGAAGCCCCTTCACATCTAGCAAGGAGGATGAGTGGTTGGCTGGCCATGGACTCCCAGTATTCTGGATGCATACATTTTCTGAATCTATCTTTAGAATGCTTCCCAGGCCCTCAGCTATGCCAGCAGCCCTGAGCACAGATCTCTAGGATTCTGTGTTTCCAGAAGCAGTTGCTCAGACAGGAAGGCAGGAAGCGGCTCCTGGAGCTAACTATAGGTCTTCTCTGCAGCTCTCTCCCAGCCTTCCTTGTTTTAGCAGCTCCAGCTAAACACACCCCCTCACCCCCAGTTTTGGCATTGGAGCTGCCATTTTCTGAGTGCTACGGATTCTTTTCACAGTGTAAATCCTGTTAACAACCTCTGCCTTGCTAGACCATGGTTCTACTTTCTCCTGGCTCCGTAGGCATTTATAGCCTGTTCTCTTTCCAGCCACAGAATCAATTTTGCTGCTGTCTTTTCTTCTCCACATCTGTGTAAACTTCTGTGCTTTTAAAATCTCTGCTCTTTTAGCCTTTGTAAAAGAGTTTCAAGAGAAGTCAAAATGAGGTGGGATAGTTGAATGAAAAAGAAATAAAAAAGGAAAGGAAAGGACATGACTGCTCCTAGGTACTGTGGAGGAGAAAGTTTATTGTAGATAAAATGGGGGGCTTAGGTAGAAGCAGGGATATCTGGGCAAGTCCAGAGTGGACATGACCAGGCTGAGCTGGGCCATGTGAAAGAGGAAGAGGGGAACAGAGAGAAGAGAGGGGAACCAGGTGCAGCAGCCAGAAGGTCAAAGGTCCAAAAAGGGTGGGTAACCATAATGTCTGGATTATATAGGGAAGAGCCTCTGGGGAAAGGGATGCCCAGCCCCTGGGCTGGAGAGTTCTGGGTAGAGTGTGGGGTATACTGAGATCCACACCCCGTAACAGGTAGAAACTGAGGGATGCTAAGAGAACCTGGCAGTCAGGTCTGCTTTGGTGTGTTAAATAGGCACCTCAACCTAAGTTAGTTAGTTTAGTTAGTCCAGGTTTGAAACGGAACAATGGTCTGTTCTATCACTTTGTTTCTTTTGTTGTTATTTGAGACAGTCTCTCTCTATATAGTCCAGACTAACCTCAAAGCTGTGATCCTCCTGTATCAGTCTCAGCATGAGTCAGCCAGACACAGGGTTTATTTTAAATTTTTTAAAATTATACATATATTTATTTACTTTGTATGGCACACATGTCACAGTACACATAAGGAGGTCAGAGGACAACTTGCAGGGATCAGTTCTCTTTCTCCATCATGTGGGGCTGGGGATCAAACTCTTATCATTAGACCTGGTGCCAAGTGCCTTGACCTGCTAAACTGTCTTGCTGGCCCCACAGGGTTTATTTTAAAACTCACCTCTCAGTCTGCCATTTCTCTCATGCAGCAAGCAGATTTAGCTGCCTGAATTTCCCTGACTCCTCCCATTCAGCCACGTGAAGAAGACAGAGCTCTTACCTGGTTAGTACTTTTTCCCCCCCCCAAGAACCAAAATGTCATCCCGAGACGTCTTGACAAGTGGTACAGTTTGGTCACCAAAGGTCTCCTTGCTTTCCTCATCTCATCTTTGCTGCTGTTGTCTGGACCATCGTTACTCTTCACATCTGGGAATGACTCATTTTCAGAAAGTCAGTATCGACTGTTCCAACCATGAAGTCAGTTAACCAAATGTTGGAGAATTGAGTTGTAAATAAAGTAATTTGTTCCTTAGGCTCAACTTGTCAAGTGGCATTTTTGATAGTTCTTTCCCGTAGTTTACAGGCCCTTCTGCAGGCGGAGCTGTGATGAGGTCCTGCCTCAGCTGCTCTTGCTCAGAGGTGGAGAGCATTTGCTTTTTTCTTCAGTGGAAACTGAGAAGGGGGGAAGGTAGATGAAGCTCCAGAGACTTCTCATCGCTGCTGATGACCAGCCCAGGTGGGGGAGGTATGACAGGCTCAGCTTCTCCAGGAGCTAAAGAGAAGTTGGGGTGACACTTTGACTGATGCTGAGGCATGGGCTTCTTTTCTTGTCCTAGGTTCCTTGAGAGGTTTGAGTGACCTTGGCCCATGGGCACAGTGGACCCATAGGGCCATGGAGTACTTTGGGCTGAATCCTGGCCTGCCAGCCAAGAGCTCCTAAACCATCTACTATCACTCTCTGTGATCCAGGCCATGGGATGGCCTAGGTTCAACCCCTTTGGGGAGGGGCCTAACGACCTTTTCATAGGGTGTCTAAGACTATTGAAAAGCATAGATATTTACATTCCGATTCATAACAGTATCAAAATTAGTTATGAAGTAGCAGCAAAAATAATTTTATGGTTGGGTCACTACAACATGAAGAACCGTATTAAAGGGTCACAGCATTAGGACGGTTGAAAACCACTGCCTAGAGGACAGAAGGAGACCCCACAGGATCTCTGAAACCAGAGGTAGGTGGCCAGCTGCATCTGAGAAGGGACTGGATGCCAGCAACACTGTAGGAAAGACCAACTTCTGATTTGAATTCTTCACACTCACAGCTCAACAGGGCCTTGTGGATCTGCTTGGGTTTCATCTCTTGGGTCTTTGCAGCCTCGTGTACTCACCCAAATTAGTCTTCACCCACCCATTAAGCGTAGGGTCTCTGGAGTATCTCAGTACAAGCAACCTTGCCCAGCATCTGTGAGACCCCAGCTTCAATAAAGAACAACATACCAACTCGGCAGAACCCACCCTGAGTCACTACATCTGTCCTAAGTCGAGCTGCAGAGAAAGCCGAAAGGCTAGGGATCAGTGACCCAAAGGAAGATTCACCTTCTAAACAGGCACACCGGGACAGCGAAGTGAGGAGGAGCTGGTTGTCACCAAGGTCCTTTGGACTTTGAGAAAGGAACTGAAGCCGAGGAGGCGGGGACAAATTCGCCTCAAGGCTACCGGGCATGGGAGGGTAGTACCTGAGCAGAAGCAGGAAGAGGAGGAGGCCAGAGAGGAAGCCTGGGTCACCCTCTCCTGCTGAGCGGGCGGGGCGGGGTCCTGCGTGCAGGTGAGCGGCGGGGCAGGGCGGGGCGCAGCTGCGTTTCGGTGCCCAGGCGCCGCTGAGGCCTCTAGCAGACACAGGCCACAGTCGTGCCCTACAGAGGCCGAGGCGCCCCCAGAGTCATGGCCCGCTCGGCCTGCGGGTTCTCAGTCGCACTGCTGGGCGCCCTGCTGCTGGGTACAGCGTGCCTGCTGCACGGGACAGGTAAGAGCAAGCTATGGCCAGGGTGGCGCCTGGACGTGGCGCGTGCGATCCAGTCCCCGTAACACGGTCGGAGAGCTTTGGCGGCGCAAGGGTCCTGGGACGACTCGCTTTGCGCGCAGGCCGCCGCACGTGGGAGAGTACTGAACCTGGGTGAGCTCCGCGCGGGCCCAGGAGCGAATACGCGCGCGGAACAAGCCTTTTGAGGATGCACTCAAGGTGGCGGCGCATTGTGTCCTGGGGAGTTTACTGAGACTCTTAGAGACTCCCGATTAAGGCATGGCAGAGCTTTCCTCTCCAGACCCACCCTCCACCTGGGCTAGAGAAGGGCTAAAAGACCATGGGTTGATGTCCCACTGGGGTACCTCTTTACCTGTCCGCGCGCCATGTTCCTGAGGACCAGGAGCATTAACTCGAAAGGAAAGCTCTAAGTGGACAATACGGGCCGAGTGGACAGCAGCGGGCGTCTAGGTGTGGAGCCCCACGGGTGCCCCGCCCCTTCCTTGGTGGAAGGCTGGACAGTTGTTCCATTGAGCCTGTGGATTTCAAGTAGTTTAGGTTGGGAGCAGAGGCTGCCCTGACCCAGAGATCTGCTCCAGGAACTTGATGTGAGGCTCTTTCTCAGACTCATACAAGTTTTTTGTTTTGTTTTGTTTTGTTTTTTTTAATAGTGCTGTCCAAATCGTGATTGAGGTCTGTGATATCTTTTGCAATGCCCAAGGGGGTGTTTGTGTTTGACAGGTATATAAATTAGCATAAATTAAATAATGAAAATGAAATGGTGGGGTGAACTTGGGCGTAAACCTCAGGAAAACTTCCTGGTTTCTTTTTCCAACATTAGGTAATATATTACTGCATGGTAGATAGAAAAATGTAAGACCTCATTTAAAATTACACACACACACACACACACACACACACACACACACACACACACAGTGGTATATAGTATGTTATTGCTAAAGTTTGGTTTGTGTTTTTCTGAGGCAGGGTCCCCATGTAGCCCAAGCTGGCCTTGAACACACTGAGTTTCATGCCTCCACCTCCAGACTGCTACAATTCATTTTACAGATGTGGGCAGCCACTGTACTTTCTTAGGACTATATTTTCAATCAGTTTAAAGAGCAGAGTATGTAGTCCAGTGTGTAGAGCACCTGCCTAGCATGTACAGAGCCTTGGGTTCAATTCCCAGTGCTTCATAAACTGAGCATGGTGGCTCATACTTGTGATCCAAGCATTCTGGAGGTGGAAGCAGGAGAATCAGGAATTCAAGGTCATCCTCAGCTACATAGTGAGTTCTTGGCAGGCCTGGGCTATATGAAATATTGTCTTAAAAATACATTTTAAGAATTTAAAAAAATAGGGAGGGAAGATACGTGTGTGTGAGAGAGAGGGGCGGTGTGGTGTGTGCCAACACTGTTGGAGGCAGGTGACACTCTACGGATTGTTTTGAGATGTTTCTGACTTTCTATGATAATAGTCGAAAACTTCTCTAGTAAGAATGTGGTATAAGTCCAGTCATCACTGAATACAAGATCTGCAGTTTGCTTTGAACTGGTTGCTGTCTGTCTACACCACGAGTTTATTCTTAGACCCATAGCCTGGGAACACAGATTTTTTAAGTGATTACGTGAACTTTTATAGTCACAGAACAAAAGAAACTTATAAATCAAGGCATTTTCTAAACACATTGGTGGGGACATCAGTAGGTGGGTTACTTCAAGTGGTGAAGTCCCTGGGCTAGTCTCAGATGCTGTCTGATGACATTCCCGGCTGTTGGGGTCACAGAAGCTAAGGATTTCCTAAGTTAATATAATCAAAGAGTTTTTACCTTACAGTAAGAAAAACGTTAGATCATATACAGGGGTGGGTGGCAAATGCCTATTTAGGGGACTATAGATTGTCCGAAATATTTTTTTTTTTTTGGTTTTTTTTTTCGAGACAGGGTTTCTCTGTGTAGCTTTGCGCCTTTCCTGGAGCTCACTTGGTAGCCCAGGCTGGCCTCAAACTCACAGAGATCTGCCTGCCTCTGCCTCCCGAGTGCTGGGATTAAAGGCGTGCGCCACCAACGCCCGGCTCCAAAATAATTTTAACTCTCAATCTGCAACATTCCAACTCTCCAAAGTTAGGAAGTTCAAATGAGCCTGCCAGTCTGCAGGATCTTCAGCATAGATGTAGGTCTTCAAAGCGCCTCACTTCACATGTCACATGTCTCACTCACCCAGACCCGAGGAGGCTGTCATTTAGTTCCAGAAACTCCACTCAAGTCCTTCTTTCCAGGAAGGTCTGGGCTAGTTGAGTTGTATAAATACCAGGAATTTTACCAATTCACTTTCTTCTTCTGTGACTCAGCAGTGCCCGGTTTTCCTGAAGTCAGGCTCTGTCTTAACTGGTGGAGACCTCTGAGGACCTGGCACACCTCAACAAAAACTTGGTGTCACTGTAGAGATGGAGAGTAAAGGAAAGCTTGAGATTGGAAGAGGCATACTTGGTATTCCACCAGCTCCTTCCTGGCCAGAAGGGAAGCACTGGTTGGATTAGAATGAAAACTTTTGAAAACACCATGCTGCTTGCTTCCAAGAGCTACCAGATACCAGGGTCCATGTCAGTGACCCCATTGTCTTTCTGCCATTGTTCTTCCAAAACTGGAAATGACACAAATTCAAAATGAGGTCTCTGGCTGTTGTCTGGAGTTCCACGGCCCTCCCCCACACCCCACAAATTGCCCTGGGGTGAGTCACAGGAGACATTCAGGATTTCATGCCATCCACAGACTCTGCTCAGAGTTCACCTTTGCTCACAGATAATGTTTTGTTCCACTTGGATATATATTGCAAGTTTTTCTAAATTAATTATAATACTTAAAACATTTTTTAGAGCTGGGGAATGTAGCTCAATTGGCAGAGCTCTTGCCTGGCATGTACAAAGCCCAGTTATATTTTTGTTTGGTTTTGGTTTTTTAAGACAGGGTTTCTTTGTGTAGCTTTGGCTGTCCTAGAATTAGCTCACAGAGATCTGTCTGCCTCTGCCTCCTGAGTGCTGGAATTAAAAGTGTGTATGTGCCACCACCGTCCTGCTCATCAAAGCCCTGGGTTTAATCCTCAGCACTGTATAAACAGGCATGGTGTTGCACAAATATAATCCCAGCACTTGGGAGATGGAGGCAGGAGCATCAGAGTTTCAAGGTCATCCTACCTGACAAGTCCCAGGTTATACTGGGCTACATGAAAGAATGTGCACACCACAATTTCATTCGGATAGTTCTATTTAGTGGACAGGCGTCAAGAATTAAATAGCACAGGGCAAGAAAAATGGCTCGGTGGGCTAATAAGGCATTTGTCACCAAACCTAACAGCTTGAGTTCAATCCCCAGGACCCACATAGTAGTAAAGAAGCTACTCCCCAAGTTGTCAAGTTGTCCTCTGACTTCACACACACACACACACACACACACACACACACTCACATGAACACACACACACCTTCGCTTATGGCACAAACCTCAACTCATTTCTACCCAGCAGTGCTAATGGGGATGGGAAGGAAGGGTGAGGTCACTGTGTGAGGTAGTGGAGAGCACCTAGACCCCTGATGGGGGGCTTGTGGCTGAGGCCTTCAGCTTCGTTAATTAAGAAAAGTTCACACCCTTTAATTGTAACTCCAAACTATAAAAATTATCTCCCAATCAAATTATTTCAAGCCACTCACCACAACCTTTTAATTAGCCCATCACCCTCTTCTGAGAGACTGAAAACACTCTAGACGACCTGACAAGAAGAACCCGGCCCCACCTCATCCCTTCACAACCTTTTATATTTGGTTGAATCGTTTTTTTGTTTTTGTTTTTGTTTTTAAGGTTTAATTATCAGCATTGCTCTGAGGCCCTGCCTTCGTTAAGCAGATCCCTTGTTTGTAGTTTTTACAATTTCTGGCTACTGCTACTCCTTCAAGCAGCCAAAGCATATGAAACATTTTCTGTGAAAGCTACTGTTTTGTGTTTATCCTACTTAACATCAATAATCCCTTCCTGAAAGCCAATCACCATGATGTCCTAAGTCTCATTATTTTATGGTGGGGACAATTATTAACCTGTTGCTTGGCCATGAAGAACCCCCAACAGGTTCTGAATGTGTAGTGAAACACAGACAGATACACACATGTAATTATCAACCAATGTTATTAAATGTGAAGTCCATATAGCATTGACTGGAGACTGCCAGGCCATACATGCAGTTTATCACAGATGGTCTCTTGGCACAGGGTAACCCACTTTACCAGGCACCTGGGTCTCTTCAGTTCCTGGTACATGGAACACAAGCAGAGACTCTCAGTAGATCTTTTTAAGTGTTGTTTGGAGCTATAAGCATATGTTTCCAAAATAGACATTGGTCAGAGTAACTTTGATGGAGGAAGTAGAAGTCATAATGTTTGAACAATTAAAAATTAGGCTCTTTTTGTCCTGAGAAAGTATAGACAGGGGAGGCATGGATGGGCCTTCATATTCCCAAGCAAAGAGGTAGGCACAGAGAGCTGAAAGAACTTGCCTGAGATAACCCAGCTGGGTTACAGGGACACTGAGGTGATACTCGGGACTTTTGGTCAGCTTTGAGGTATTGTCTGCATCCTAGAAACTGCCTTTGATTTAAAAGCAACAAAAAAAGACCCACATAGGACTTAGTACTGTGTTTGCATTTATTCTAGGAATGTGTGCGTGCTCTCTGTCTCTGTCTCTGTGTCTCTGTGTCTCTGTCTCTCTCTCTCTCTCTCTCATTAAGAATTCTTTTATTTTTATTTTAATTTAATTTTATCTTTTTTAGTTTTTGAGACAGGGTCTCTGTACATAGTTCTTGCTGTCCTAGAACTCACCATTGGACCAGGCTGGCAGGACAGAGATCCATCTGCTTCTGCCTCCTGAATGCTAAGATTAATGGTGTATGCTATTATCTCCCAATTATAGGATTACAGGTATGCACTGCCATGCTTAGCTGAGGTGACTGATTTGTGAGTCACCCTTGTCTTACTTTTCCCAGCAGAACTTCTCTAAATCCCACCGAGTCTCCTAAGCATGTCAGAAAAGCCCTGGAAGCAGGAGCATTTCCAGGTGATTTTCTTGAAACACAGTTTGTTCCATTGCTTTAAGAACCATGGTGATCTGTGCTGCTATCAGTACTTCAGAAACACCAGACTGAAGGGCTAAGCCGAAACAGAAGCCACCTTGATGGAAATATGCAACTTCCCCATCTCTCCTAGTGCACAGGCTTCTAGCCACCTGCCAATGAGTGAGCTTGTGTGTGTTGTGTTATTGGTGGTGGTTTTTTGAGACTGGATCTCACTATGTACTCCTGGCTGGCCTGGAACTCCTATGTAGCCCAAGCTGGCACCACACTTGCAGTGACCTTTCTGATTCTGCCTCCGAGCACTAGGATTACAAATGTGTGACACTATACCTAGTTGTGTCTGGGTGTGTGTGGGGGTGTTCTTTTTTTGTTGTTCATATTCAAGGATTTAGAAACAGGGTTGGTTCAACGACAAGCCATGTGAACAGTAGCCAGCTCCTGAGATCACAGTTCAGATGAAGATGCTACTGTCACTCAGAAGGTAGAGGCAGGAGAGTCTGAGTGGAAGACCCTGTCTCAAACAAATTAAAGCAAAAGTTTCTATTGCATAGTGATGTCATAGCTGCCCCCATATGGAGTGCAAAGTATGTCACTCATGTTTGTGCTAACTTGGTAAAGTAAACTTACATGCCATTGTATAAATATATAGTGTGGGTAGCCTAGAAGATGAATGTAGTAGTAAACAATGAGGCAAGAACTTGTGTGTTTATTATACATCTGTTGTTACTTTAGAGTGTTCATTTTCCTGTACAGCAGTATTCCACATTATACCATCAGTTACCCTGTTATCATGCCGCTTGACTTCATCAAGAACCAGGTCTAGCAGTGGCTCTGTACCTTCTGGGTTTGTGTTGATACTTTCAATGACATTTGCACCACATTGTGAAATGGCCAATGTCACATTTTCCAGAATGTATCCTAAGTGACATATGACCACAGTGCAAAATGGAGGTAGAAGAGCTCAATCTCACTGTAGCAGGGAAAGCATGGCAAAGGGCAGGGGAAGTATGGTGGCAGGAGCAGGAAGCTGGCTCATCACATTTTCATCCACACATAGGAAGCAGAGAGACAGAGAACAGGGAGTGTGTCCAGGATATAAATCCTTAAAGCCCGCCCCCAAGTGATGCATTTCCTCCAGTAAGGCTCCACTTCTTAAAGGTTCCATAAACTTCCCAAATAACACCTTTAACTGTGGACCATAACATCACATTCACCCCATCCCCTGCCTGTTTGCTTTCTGATAGGATTCTCTTGTTACACTAACACCAATGGACTGGTGTCCCTGTGTGTTAACCTCTTCTCGTTCTCCTAACAAGTGTCTAAAAAGAGTGTTTGAGCTTGGTCTTCATTCCCTCAATTCCCTAGCTTCTTCTGTGTGCTTTGTTGTCCTTCATGGGCACACTTTGTGTGTTCTTCATCTCTCTGGACAATTTCAGAATATCACTGTGTATCGGGAAGCTGTGCTCAGGCCTGGGGCTCTAGCAGCTTAGAATTTCCATCCATGCACAGTTAGTTTTGAGCTAAGTCTGATGGTTCAGGTAAAGCACATCCTGAACTGTTGAAACTCACAATACCAAATATGTATGCATCCTAGCTCACACATTCTTTTTTTGTGAATGGGGGTATGTACGTTTCTGCAGGCATAGTTTGCATTTGTGCGTGTGTGTGGAGACCAGAGGTCAACCTTAGGTGTCATTCCTTAGGAGTCATCCGCCATGTTTTTGAGACAGGGTCTCTTACTGACCTGGAACTCACCAAGTAAGCAAAGTTGGCTGGCCAGCAAGTCCCAGGAGTCGATACCTGTCTCTGCCTCCCCATTGCTGGGATTACAAGCATGTGTCACCATGCTTGGCTTTTTTCTTTTTCTCTTTCTTTCTTTTCTTTATGTGAGTTCTGGGGAATCAAACTCGGGTCCTCATGCATGCAAGGCAAGCATTTTACTTTCTGAGCTATTTCACCAGACATGGATATTTATTTTTTGCTCACAGAAAATACAAAACAGAGGCTGTCCTCTAGGCAGGGATAAGGGGACCCAGGCCTCTTCCACTTTCTGGCTCACCCATCTTCAGCATATGGTTTCTGTGTTCATCTGCCTCAAGCATCAGGAAGGATCTGTCCACTGCCTACCCATCTGCCACATCATAAAACCCTGGGACTGTGAGAGTGTCTCTGGTTCTTGGAACCATGTATTCTTATTGGGGGCTGTTAACAGGGTAGGATAGGTCTAGGCATGAGCTGCATTCATCTAAACAGGATGATTTACTCATCTCGAGGTGCAAATATCAGCCTATTGCAGCTCTGAAAACATGTAGCTCCAGAATAGCTTATACACACTTGTCCCCAAGCCACCATGGTATGCACCTGCCAGGAGATGGAACCCCTGCATTGGAAGGACTATGAGCCTATGGAGTAGGCAAAGTCCTGGACTCCTGGCAAATTGGCGTAACAGTCAGAATAGAGAGCTACTCTTCAAGAGCCTCACAACCTCTGTGCATGCTGGAAGTCTGTCTGTCTGTCCTACTGGAGACTCCAGGCCACAGAGACTGTCTTGGGAGGGTTCAGTCTGAGGCAATAGGCCATCTGCTCTCCATGGTCCAGTTGACAAGTCTAGCTCAGCATCACAAAGGATACATATGACCAGCCTTTCTCAGTCACTATGGTATTTGCTTCTGGGTCTTGCTCACTGCTGTAGTCCCCATATCCCTGGACAATGTCCCACATGGTGGCAAGGGCCTGACTCTCTTCCTGGAAACCATTTTGCTCAGCAGCTGAGCTTTGGAGTTGAAGATGTGAACAAATGTCTCTTCACCCCAGACAGTAAATCGGTAATAGACCAAAGAATTGATTCCACCCAAGTCTAGTTTAGTGAGCCAGTGAGTTTATTGGGGTTACTTACAGGAACATAATACTCAGGCAGTCACATCACTGGAAAGCCCACTCCAGCATGGGAAATGGCTCATGAAAGCTGTATCCATGGAGCTCTCTCTACAATCGTAGGGACACTGAAGAGTTTTCTCTACGCAATGTTTAGTGCCTTACAACCTTAGGGTGAGGGCGCGTGAAAGTTGTAACTTCCAGAGTTTCTGGAGACTAGTAAGATTTCTGGGTCTTCACTCCAGGACAGAAGGTCTCATCTACACAGTAACTGGGTAACATTGGGTTCAAATCATGACACCACTGCTTATTAACTAGGTCATCTGGACAGGTTACCTAACCTAAGACTGACCTCAGGTACAACATAGAAATAGCCATACCTGGAAGCTGGCCAAGGTCCCATTGGGAGGGTGTGTGTAAGTCACTCAACCCTGCTGACCTAGAGCAGATCCCTCCATTGCTCAGAACTGTGACAGTTTAGTTCATCATAGCCAGTTCACCTTGTGAGATTCAATGTGGCCACATGTGCATTAGCCCACTAGAGCTCACTTTGAGCATGTATGAGGGCTCCCAGGGGAAATTCCTAGAAGTGAACTTGCTAAATTAGAAGCTCTAAGTTGTTTCCCATGACACTCAGAACACATTCTTAAACACTGTTAGTGTCTACTCACACATGAATTTCCTGTTAGCCAAGGAACTGACCAGGCAGGTTCTGTATAGCTGAGTCAGCACACCCAGTTGAAATGCCACACCAGTCTCTCAGGACTGCAGCTTTCCTTATGGCCAAGTACTACACACTCAAGCTGAGCTGAGCAAGCTGCATGTGAAACCAGAGCTGGCTGTCCCTTGGAGCCCTGGCCTTTAATCCCTCCCTGCTGAGAGATGGGGTATTAGTCCAGAACCGGCCTAGAATGCTGACAGTCTTATCAGACACTTTAGCTCTTGGATTAAATTTCAGGAGCAAGCTCTTATCTTGTCAGAACAAGAAGACATGATTTATATAGTAAACAGTACTAGGGTCATCTTGCAGAAGCCTGCACAGGGACTAGGAATGTAGCTCAGTGGCAGAGCCCCTTGCCTAGCATGCATGAAGACCTGGGTTCCATCCTTTGATTTTGTGGTTGCGTGCATGTAGGATGCTGTTGAGGGGTGGAAGTTGTTGTTTATTCGGGGTGGGTCTCTTGTAGCTGAAGTTGGTCTCAAATTCTCTTTATAGCTGAAAATTACCTCGAACATTGGATCCTCCTGCCTCTACCTCCGAAATGCGAAGATGAAAGACATGTGCCACCACCCCTGCTTTGTGCAGTGCTGGAGAATGAGCTCTTGGCCTCATGTGTGCTAGGTCAGTACTCTCCCAACTGATCTACATCCCTACCCCTTGAATTAACATTTTCTAGACTCAGGCTTCTGCTCTGTTGCAGCTCCTTTCAGCAATGAGCCAGGGAAGCTGGCAGAAGTGTGTCCCATTGGAACCTTTCAACTCTAAGTAGGCATGTTATCCTTGCCCAGTGCCTGGAGATTAGAAACAGTCTCCAGGTCCATTATTAGAAGGGAAGTAGCTGGATTCTGTTCTGCTATATCCAGTGCAGTGCCAGGCAGCCTTTGAAAGAATGAGGTGACACTTGTGTAAACTGCTGTGGAGCGATGCCCAGGCAGGAAACAAAGGTCCCAAAAGCAGCTATGACATGCAGCCTCTGGCAACAGAAACTAAATGGAGGTGGTATAGTGTACACACATAGCTGTAGATTAGCTCAGGAAGACCATACCTGGCTATGGTGGTTGCCTCTGGGAAAAGAAGCAGATTCAAGAATAAGAAAGGGATCTTTAATGGTCAAGCCTTCCACTTTATGCTTTATTTATCCAAATGTAAAAGATGCTTTTTGTTGTTTTTAACTCTACTGAGGCATAAGGCCATAAAATTCACCAATCTCAATGGCTTGTTTGTCTAGGTCCTGCTGAGTGTGTATAACATTGAAAAACTCCCCAGAAAGTTCTTCCTGACCCCTTTACAATCAGTTCCTGTTTGGCAACCACTGATTTGTCTTCTATTACCAGACTTTCACCTTTAATGCAACAACAATATTGAGATGGGGTCTCATGTAGCCAAGTAGCCAAGGCTGGTATCAAACTTGCTATAGCCAAGGCTGGCCTTGAATTTCTGCCTCCACCTTCCAAGTGCCGGGACTACAGCTAAAATATTTTTAAATTAAAAAAAAATTAAAAGCTGAGAGTCAGTAGCAGTCAGTAGCTTTGTTACATTAAAATGAATTTCTGAAGTATAGCCTTATCTTCAAAAAAGTCTGAGATTGCTTTCTTGGAGAATTTATTTGTAGAGTGCAGGTGTAGAGGCAGAGGCAGGTATATCTCTGTGAGTTCAAAGGCAGCTTGGTCTACCCATTGCATCGAGTTCCAGGTCAGCTAGGGCTACATAGAGAGACCTTGTCTCAAAAAAACAAAACAAGCCAGGCAGTGGTTTTTAATCCCAGCACTCGGGAGGCAGAGGCAGGCAGATCTCTGTGAGTCTGAGGCCAGCCTGGACTACAGGTGAGTTCCAGGACAGCCAGGACTACACAGAGAAACCCTGTCTCCAAAAACCTAAATAAATAAATATTTGGCTACACAGAGAAACCCTGCCTCCAAAAACCCAAATAGATAGATGGATGGATGGATGGATGGATGGATGGGTGGGTGGGTGGGTGGGTGGGTGGATGGATGGATGGATGGATGGATGGATAGATAGATAGATAGATAGATAGATAGATAGATAGATATAGATAAATAAATAAATAAATAAATAAATAAATAAATAAATAAATAAAAAGTGTATGTTTGGTTGTGGAACCCGGTATTGTCATGGTGCAAGCCTATAATTCCAGCCCTCTTGAGGCAGAAAGGAAGATCCAGAGTCAAGGACAGCCTGGGCAACATAGACCCTGTCTCAAAAAATAAACTAACAAGCAAAAAAGAATTTGATTGTGTAGAAAGGATAGTGTTAAGTTACTAGGATTTGAGAAAGGATGGCCAGGCATGCCTTACTCCTTGGAGCAATTTTCTCTAAAGAACAACTTGATGAATATCATTTGGTTTTGGTTTTAGCTTTTATCGACTTTAGAAGGCCTAGCACTAGAGCCAACTCAATGAGTCTGATCTTGTTTGGAAAGTCTTGAAAAGATCCAAGCCAGACCCAGGTAATTTTGGTAACAAGGTAGCTTACAAACTGGAGGTTCTCTGTGTGCTCTGGCCTCTTGCCTTCCACAATTCACCATCCAGATAGCTCTAAATAGATAACCAGTGGCTATAAATTGGGGGAGGGGGGAGGTTAGGGACTATTGATGTGTTTTAGAAAAAAAAAAAAATCAGGATTGCAAATTACCTGATAGAGCATTCACTATCTGTTCAACAAGTATACTTCCTCCCTACTGTGCCTTTTATATTTGAACTTGTGACTCTGTCCAGTGTTGTAAGTATAGCAAAAGATATGTGTTTAAGAGTACCAGTTATCAGATGGAGAGATGGCTTAACTGTTAAGAGCATGCACTACTCTTTTAGATTACCTGAGTTCAATTCCCAGCACCCACATCAGGTAGCTTACAACTGCCCATAATTATCTCCAGGGGACAGATGTCTTCTCTGGACTCCTCAAGCACTTGCCCTCATGTGCACATATCTATACAGACACACTCGCACATACACACATATACAAACACACATGCACATATATACATGCATAATTTTTTAAAAATGTGATCTTGAAAGAAAAAAAGGAAGACAAGGTATTCTGATGTCTGAGGCCTAAAGGAAACCATTAATAAGACCCTGAGATTAACTATAGGATAGCTCTGTTATTAATCACCAGTAGTCCTAAAGTGTTTGATGTTTAAAAGGCTACTTTCTGCCAGGTCTGGTGGCCCAAATTCCAGTAGACCAAGTTCAGGGTCAGCTTGAGTTGATCACAAGACCCTGTTTCAAGAAAACAAAGGAAAACAAGAAGAGAAGAAAAGTAGGGGAACAGGAAACCCAGAAGCCTCTAAACATCCAAGCAGGTGGGTTAGGGACACTTCGGGTGTGTTCAACACACCATCCATGTGTGTCAAACAACTGATGAGTTGTTTGAACCATATTGTGATTCTTCCTGCTTGACGTTGTGGTTTTCAGTGACTTGCATGACCCACACTTTGATGTGTGACAGAACCAATGTTTCTAACATTTCATGGAATGTTGCCATGACTTGAAGTAGTCCTGTAGCATGCCCCGTCATCACGAATTACGTACAGTGGTCAGAAGCTGTTGTTTAACCTGTAGCCCCCATGTTCTGGTCCTTTTATCACATAGCTTTTTAACTTCATTATCCTCTTTGATCTCTCTTCTCCACCTGATATGGTTTGATTCCATCTGGAGTCATGGTGATGTCTTGGCTGGGCTGTGTGTCCTTTTGTTGCAGGCTCGTTCAGCCTTCATCACAGTACATGTATCATCATGTACTATGTGCCCTGTGTCTTTGGGCATAAATACTACAGAAGGGTCTGGATGACTCCACATAAACCTGTCACCACTTTGAGAGATGGATTAAATCGCAAGCCCTTTCACAGCTGGCCACTAGTACTGCTTTTGGAAGATGGTTTTGTAACTTTGTAAGGTAGATAATTTGCATCATTGAATATCATTTCCTTTGTTAAGAGCTCAGGAATGAAGAGAGGACTAAAAAGATGCCCCTGACAGTCTTGATCAGCTGTCTCACTGGGTTGGATTGAGTAGGCTTACACATGGGATCTTAACACCGCTTATGGAACTTTATCTTGTTCTCCTCTGTCATTGCTCTAAGGGTTATGGAAATATTAGGTTATTTTAGAGACAACTGTGGGTCTGTGTTCTGAGAAGATAGGATAGGACTGTGGGTCTCTTTAGACACTTCATGTCCCTTAAGCCCCAAGGTCTTTGAATGTGATTCTTGGAATGCTGAGATGACTTAAGTAGTTTTTTAACCTGCCATCCTCATGTTCCTGGTCCTATTATCCAACCTTTTTTTTTTTTTTTTAACTTCAGCTATCTGCTTTGACCTCTCTTCTCCACCTGATGTGGTTTGATTCCATCTGGAGTTTTAAGGAGAATGAGAAGTTTGCCCTGCTTTTCCCAAGCGGCTCCTGGGAATAAGGTGGGAAGGATCAGGGCAGGGTGGTTATATGGCTTTCCAGGTCCTGCTGGACCTCCACCCAGTGAACAAGTGGTTTCATGGTCCAGATGCCCAGCATAGATGGGGGTCTCTGAAGAAGCATTTCCTGCCAGATCACACCAGAGGCCTGATTGAATGTTTATCATCCCATCTCAAAAAAACAAGAAGAGAGAGAGAGAGAAGCTGTTGACTGGGGACTAGCAGAATTTTCCTATTCTCATAAATGTTTCATTCTGCCTTGATTTACCATGTTAGTGAGAACAAACCGTTCTCATCAGCACATCCTGGCTGTGGTGGAATTCCTAGAGCAGAATTAGATCTGTGAGTACTCCCAGCATGCCCTGAGCTCCAGTATCAGACCTCTCTGGTGTTGGCCTGGCCTTGCCTCTTCTTAGTCATAGAGGAGAAGCCTGGGTGACTTCCTTGACTTGTCTGAGCCTCAGTCCTCAGGCTGGAGACTGGCAGGACAGTCACTCCCTCCCAGAGTGGGTGGTGGTGGTGGTAACCCCACCCCTTGGCAGCAGCCAATAACTATTTACTTCCTAAGAACGGCAGCAGTACCCCTTTGCTAGGTAGCTTGGCAGCATGCAGAGGACAGCTCATTTGTGGTCCCTGAGCAGGGTAGGTAGGCTATTTCAACTGACTCCAGAGTGCAATACAAGTAGGGAAGTGATGTCATGTCTCAGACTCCAGGAGTACTGGAGTCACATGAGTCAACAGGTATGGGAAAGCCTTTACAGTCAGTGAACAGAGCAGGAAGGCTGACAGAATGTGAGATTTCGCTTGCATTACACAGCCTCAGAGTGAGAGTATGCTAAGAGTTTGTCCTGAAGGAGCTATCCTGGCCTCAACCAGGCTCTGCCCCACTAGCCTGGATTCTGGGCTCTGGGCTCAGGCAAGCTGGTGATGCTGGACTGTACTGGACTATACTGGACACTATTCCCTAGTCCCCATCACTACCACTATCAGTGAAAGGTTCCATTGTAAACATGGTGAATGTTGATTGACTCTCAAACCTCCTAAGTGCTTTATGAATACTTTAACTCATTCAGACTTCAAAATAGTTACATTTTTATCCCTAAGCAGTTTGTCCACGCAGACACAGCAGGCAAGCAGCACAGCAACTCAATTCTAAATCTACTCTATTCACCCCAACACACAGCTGTGAAAACATTCTGGTCCCAACAAGTGAAGGAAGCCCAAACTCCATGGCCAGCACCATACACCCCCAGACAATAACTGATGCCTAAACCCCAGCGTCTTCAGAGTATTTTGAACTTGCTTGGTGGCCTCAGCTTACTGACTCTGATGAGGTCTGATAGTTAGCTCACACTGAATCATTCCTTGATACAGGGGATGAAGGTGGGAGAAGTCACTGATAGGGTGTGAGTGTTCCTTTGTGGTGCCACTCCCCTGGGCCTCCTAGTGTGAGCACCCCATCCTCTGAGCAAGCTATCAGTTAATGAGGTGTGTTTTGCAAACCCAGTCCTAGAAGCAAATCACTCATTTACCTGATATTCAACCAAGAAACTTGGATCTGAAGCATGGAAGCAGGAAACATGAGCTGGTGAGCCCATCGAGTGAAGAGGTCACTACACAATGTGACATCTTCTAAGAGAGGGCAGCGTTCATCAGCATCATCCTCTCGTGTACTGCTTTGGACTCTGACTCCCACACAAGTCGTGACTGATCACCCATGCTGATTCACATTTAACACTCCATGTCTGTCTCCCTTGACATCCAGGGCACCAGGCCTGAGGGTGTCCAGGCTTAGCCTTGTCCCTGGCAGGATGCTGCCTAGTACATTGTGATTGGACAGAGAAAGTGGATCTGAACTGAGTCCCAGAAGAAACCATACCAAGCATGAAGGCAACTAGTTCTGAGGCATCTAGAAGTGTTTAAATTGTGTGTGTGTCAGTCTTAGAAACTGTTTGGCAAATATGGGAGGAAATGGCTCCTTAGCATTTCAAATCCCTGTCATAGAGAACTGGAGTAAGAAACAAGACAGTGGGGGAAGGAATAACAAGGGACAACTGTGGAGTATCCTGTGATATGAATAATGAACAATGATTAGACACATTGGAATTCCCACCTGAGAGGCACAGGCAAGGTGGGATGAGTGAAGATGCCCTAATAAGGAGAATTAAGACAGTGGGGAGCTGAAGAGAGTGTGTGTGACTCAGGAGCTGAACTGGGGCCTCAGAACCTTTCCCCAGGGCCCCACACCTTTTCCCGAGAAGGTTGACTTGGATTTCTTTCAGCCCAGAAGACCTCAAAATCATACCGGTATTGGAAGTGTTTTCTGTATTTCTCTGGACTTGGGGTCACAAACCTTTTGAACTTTCCACCAATGAAGTTCTTGCAGAGATGAAAGAAATGCTTTCTTCTCCTCCAAACTTCATCCAGGGCTCTGGTGTGCCAGGCCCAACAGAGGAGTGGGTGGGAAGGCTGAGGTTTCACTTCCAAGTGTTGGTTTTTCCAATTTCAAGGTATGATAAATGGTTGAGTGGGTATGAGGAAAAACCATGTAAATAAAATGTTCTCAAATTCCAAGTACCTGTGATCAAATGAGCTGCTTATTTACTTTATGCCAGCAATACTGTCCCCATGACCCCTCACTATGGTGAAGCAATAGAGCGTTGAAGTGGGTCTAGGGAGCTCCAGGGGGATCCTTAGCTCCTCATTCCCTCTCTGTCCTTCCTATTGTCTTACATATCATTCAGAATGAGGGGGGCAGATACATGTGGCATCCATGTGAGTGGAGAGTCCTTGGTTGTGACTCAGGAAAACAGCCTGTGAATTAAACTCCCTCCTTCTGCTGCAAATGTGGGTGGGAAATGGCCATGCTGAACACAACTCTTTAACTCAGTATTTCCTTTGGAAGCTTAGTGGGCTCACTAGGGTGTAATTGTCTGGGTCACTGAGGATAATGTATTGATTACCTAGCTTAGTGGGCTCACTAGAGGATAACAGTCTGGGTCACCTAGCCTTTAAGCTTACTGGGGGCTAATGAGCTGGTTCACTGAGGATAACGTATTGGTTACCTTTCCCACTGCTAAAACACTGATTGAGAAAATGGTTTAAGGGAAAAAAGATTTATTCTGACTCAATCCCAGAGGGTCAGGCCATGGCTGCTTGGCTGTGTGTATTTGGGCAGACCATCACAGCAGCAGGAAGATGTGGTGAGGGCTTCTTCACTTCATGGTGGACAGGAAGCACATGGAGACAGGAAGGGGCCAGGAACAAGATACCCCCACTTCCTCCAGCTAGGTCCTACTTCCTAGTCTCCAAAACCTTCCAAAATAGTATCCATCAGGGAGGGACCAAGCCACATGGAAAAATGTTCCTTTGGGAACGTTTCATATTCAAATTGTAACAAAGACACAGTGGCTGGGCAGTACGATGCACTGGATAGTGGAACTCAGTTGGGTGGTTGTCTGTTGGGAGTCAGAGCATAATGAATTCATATGAAAATCTGGGTTGTTTAGACCCAAAATAGAGAGTATGTCCACAACAGTGACATACTCTGCTCTGTGGAAGAACCACTACTGTGCTCACTAGTTAGATGGGAATAGTTGGCTCTTCACGTGGAAAAATAAAAAGCTAAAAGTGAATGTCAAAGTGCTAGAAAAAACAAAAACAAAAATAAAACCCAAAAAACAAACTTCCAGGGGCAAGAGCAATGGTTTAGTAGTTAAGAGCACTGGTTGTTCTTTAGAGGACCCAGATTTAATTCTCAGCACCCACAGGGCAGCTCTCAACTGTCTCTAACTCCAGGTCCAGAGTGGATCTGATGCCATCTTCTGGATTCTGCTGGCACACACGTAGTGCACAGACATACAAACAGACAAAACACCCCTACTCATAAAAAGAAATAATTTTTTAAAAGTGCTTCCAGTACAGATGAGCAGATTTTATGTCAGACCCACCAGGTCTGGGAATTTTGTTATTTTTTAAATTGACAAATTAGACTATTAGCTCCCTGGGGGCAGGGACTCTGGATATTCCTGTTAATTAACTAATTAATTAATTAATTTTTAGAGCAAGGTCTCACTGTATAGCCTTGGTTGGCCTGAACTTGTTATGTAGACCAGGCTGGTCTTGAACTCACAGAGATCAGCATGCCTGTGCCTCCCAAGTACTGGGATTATAGACTGTGCTACCATGCCTGGCCTGTCAGTAAATTATTTGTACCAAGTGTGGCCTTTGGAATATATTACAAACCCAGAAAGTGTTTGTTGAATAAATATCTGATTTCAAAGATTCTAAAAATCCTGAATTTCTAAAAGACATCACGTGTTTTTCTTTGGCTGTTGTTAATAACAGAATGAATGGCAATTATCAAAATTACTTTGTGTCCTGGCCTGCTTACAAACAGGAGCTACCTGAGAGGGAGATTCTGGTAAACTCTGCTTTGGTCTTCTGAATCTAGTTATAAATTCAAGAGATTTGAAATGTTTACGTACTCTTTGAGGAAAGATAGACCCCACAAAAACATTAAACTATATTCTAGATGTATTTGTGACTTTTTATGAGCACTTATTTTTGTATATTAAAGTATGACATTTGAACTCTTTTTTTATGTATTAAGGTATAACATTGAACTTATTTTTTAATGTATTAAGCTATAACATAAAATGCCATCACATCTGGGGTACGGACTGATAGATATTTGCATCTGTATAACACAGGCCATCACCACTATAGTCAAGACCTGCAGCAACTTCTGCATCCTTCAGAGTCTCCTGGGCCTCCTGGTACCTTCCCTCTCCCCTACTCCAGCTCCACAACTGCTGATCTAGCTGCCTTGTATCTAACAATTAAAATGATACTAATTGCCAGACTGTGGCGCACACCTTTAATCCCAGCACTCTGGAGGCAGAGGCAGGCAAATCTCTGAGTTCTGGCCAACCTGGTCTACAGAGTGAGTTCCAGGACAGCCAGGGATACACAGAGAAACCCTGTCTTGAAAAAACAAAACAAAACAAAAGGAGAAGGAGAAGGAGGAGAAGAAACAAAAGATACTAATTAACAATAGTAATTATGTTCATTTATGGTTTGGCTAAAAGGTAAAGAAAACAGGAGTAAGAATGAAGGAAACTGGTAGCATCACAACCTGACTGCCCTTGATGTTGAATCAGCTTGACTGGGCTACCCAGGATTGGAGGCTGTTGTGAAGGGTGGAAACCAAACCTAGAGACAGGATGTACTGAAAGCCTTTTATAGTCAGTATGGACGACATTTTTACAATTGCAGAAACAACACAGGGACTGTGATAAGACAGCTCAGATATAAAACCAACCACCACAATTCTGAATGTGGATCTCAGCGCCATCTGCTGTCTTAAAGAATTCCTTGGATTTTGAATCTTGGAAGGTTCAAATGTCACACTATTTCAGGACGAAGCATTTGAGAAAACACATTGCTGCCTCAGAAAACAGAAACATACTCTCTTTCTCTGTCTCTCTCTCTGTCTCTCTCTCTGTCTCTCTCTCTCTGTCTCTCTCTCTCTCTCTCTCTCTCTGTCTCTCTCTCTCTGTGTGTGTATGTGTGTGTGTGTGTTCCTGGTTACCCCAGGGAAGATTAATTGGCCCTCACCGAAGTAAGGGAGTGGTCATATATTTGTGAGCAATCAAATGCAAGAAAAGACAAGGCCAGACTGTACCTATGTATAGAATTATTTGGGGGGCTTGAAGTTTTCTGTGTTCTGAGGCTACTGCTGAGCAAGATGGTGACTGCTGTCCTCCTATGGGAGCTTGCCTGCTGGTAGTGAGAGGGGGCAACTTGGGCAGATGGCAGGGTGCCCTCAGGCTAGAGACTAGAGCCAGAGGAACAGAGGGAGCCCAGGACAGCTGGGGGAGGGAGGAGGAGCACTGCAGAAAGCTGGTCAGAGAGAGCTGCTGTGTGGATGAGTCTCTATTAGTTACTTTTCTCATTGCCATGACCAAATACCTGACATGAAGTGTCTTGAGGAAGGAGAGTTTTTCTGAGATTACAGTTGAAGAAGAGATATATAGTCCACCGTGGTAGGAAAGGCAGGAGCATAAAGTAGCTGGTTACATTGATTCTCCTGCCTCAGCTTACTAAGGAGCTGAGATGATGAGCCTGCACCACTAGGCTGGGCCAGTATGTTTTGCCTCTAATTTTAGCAAATGTCCTGTCCCCTGTGGTACAAATGTATACTCTTAGCCTGTAAAGCACTTGTGGCAAGAAGCAGCTGCAGCAGCTCTTTGCAAACAAGTGTCTCTGCAGACAGATGGCGACTGTGTAGTACTCCCCCACCTCACCCTCCCACCCACCCCCACTGCCACCACCACTGCCGCCCCACAGCAGTCAAAGTCATAAAGAAAAGAGGCAGGACAATGTCTCTGCTTGTCATTAATGCTGCATGTATAGGGATCTGAAAACACACTACCCAGGAGAACAGCAGCGTGGTTTTTATTTTTTATTAAAGTTAATAGCCCAAGGGCTGGAGAGATATAGCTCAGTGGTTAAGAGCATTGGCTGTCCTTACAGAGGACCCAGGTTCAATTCCCAGCACCCACATGGCAGCTAACAACTGTCTGTAACTCCAGTTCCAGGGAATCCAACAGCCTCACACAGACATACATGCAGGCAAAACACCAATGCACAGAAAATAAAGATAATTTTTTTTAAGTTAACTTTTCTTTTTTTAACTTAACAAGAGGTGGTATTCCTACCCAGACAGCAGGTCCAGGATCTTTGCCATTGGGAAAGTCAACTCTGTTACTTCATACTGTCCCCCTTCCCAGGCCAGGGGGACCATGGTAAGTTTACAGACTTTATCCCTTGCTCAGGTCATTCTTGCTTCTTCCTTTAGAAGCATCTGAGATTACTCTGCCCCACGGAAGTGGCATTACAGTGCACATCAGGCTGGCGAGCCCAGCCCTGCCTGTGAAACCCTGCTACATCATCATTTCTAGACAGCATATGACCGAGTTGCTTGTCAAACCTGGAGAAAGAAAGTCTTTTACCTTCAGCTGCATCAATCCGGAGAAGCACTTTGTCTTGGGGATTGAGAAGAATATCGGTGAGTTAGCCCTCATGAGCTGCTGTCTAGGTCCCTGCCCCTTCTGCTCTTTCACAGATTGTGCCAGGCTCTGATGCTGGACAGAGGTCCACTCTAAAATCTCAGTTCTCCAACCTGACTCTTACATGGCCGTTCATAGGCCCATATGCTTCCCGTGGGCTCATGGTTAATCTTCAAGAGAACCCAGGCAGACCAGAGAGGAACTGGCCTAAGCTAGCATAGCTCATGAGGAGCAGAGCAGGACAGGAGCAAGAGACTCTGCCTATAGTCCTTGCTTGCTTGCTTGCTTGTTGCTTTCTGGTTTTATGAGACAAGATCTTTCTACATACCCTTTAGCTGTTCTGGAGTTCACGCTGTAGACCAGGCTGGCCTGAAACTTACAGAGATCCACCTGCCTTTGCCTCCCATATCCTGGGAGTAAAGGTGCACACCCAACTTTAGTCTTTTGTTCTTAACCACTTGGCCACACTGTCTCTTCACAGAACACAAGAGAGACCCACAAACTATAGGTCTGTGAGGCTCTTGATTCATGTGCTTGAAAGATCTAAAAAACAAGGGGCTCACTAGAGGACGTTTTTGCTGCTATAACACAATACGTGAAGCTGGGTGTTTATAAAGACCAGATGTGTGTTTTTCTCACAGTTTTAGAGACTGGCAAGCCCAAGGTACAGACACAAAAGGTAGTATCCCTTCCACTTGAGCCTTTTTGTAAAGATGCTAATGTCATCCACTTTGTGACTTAATTACCTCCCATTGGCACCACCTCTTAATGTTGCCATGCTGGGAACTGGGTTTTTACCTGCGGATCTTAGTACACAAACATCCAAACCACAGCAGAATGGAAGACAAAGACTTGGAAGGTCACAGGTAAGTGTGACGCCCTGGGCCTTCCTTTCTGTTCGTCTCTACTGCCCTTTTTAGTGTTGTCATTTTAAAAGCGTGTTTTACTTTATAACCAAATAAGCCAATAAAGTGGCCTTAATTTTGAAAATGGTCTAAGAAGCCATCTCACAAGTAAAGTATTTGAGTACATTTAGTCCTTCAGTACTAGGATGCCCGAGTCATCTGGTGGGTAGTGAAAATGCATGCTTCCGACTTGTCAAGGTGATAAAGTGTCAATTCTAAAAATAATAGATACAGGCCTGGGATTGGGTCCAGTGGTGTGTCTGCTCCTCGTCTCCTTTCCCAACAAACATCTGGAAGCTTTAGTGGAGTTTGACATCTTAGTTCTCATTCTACAGCAGTTCCATGAAATTTTATGAAGGTAGAGTTCTGCTGGGGAAAATGAGCTATGAATCACTTCTGAGTGACATGTCCCTCTCTGGAGAGGAAGTGTTTGACTTACTTGAGTTTTTGCACTGGGCAGAATGCAGGAGATTTATAGCCAGGCCTGTCACCGAACCACTTCCATCTTTGTGGCTGAGGCTTTTGGTGACAAAGGACAGCTGCAAACATGGGTGACTCTCTCAGTGTTGTGTCTAGCAACAGAGCTGAGGCTAGAGATTGGGCTTCTTGACTGAGTTCTTGATAATAAAATCAAACCAGGAACTGTTGAGTAGTCCAGGCTATGAGTAAGTCTAGGTCACCAGGTCTCAGGAGCCATGCCTCGGTAGGGACTAAGATCCCACAGTGAACTAGCTGCTGCCCTGGCACTGTGGGAAATGACGGGAGCCAGCAAGAGGGCTCATTGGGTAAAGACGCTTGCTGCCAAGCCTGATGACCTGAGTTTGATTTCTGGAACCCACATGGTGAAGGAGAGACTCGATTCCTATAAGTTGTCCTCTGACTTCCATATGCCCAGCAACAAACACACACATGCACACACACAAACATAAGTGGGAAGCTAAGAGCTGCTCCATACACACAGTGACGTTTCTATGAACTCCTAAAATAGCTACAATCTTTATCAACACACAGTCTAATTTTAGCCAAATTAGTCACCACTTTATCTGATCCTGTTTTATTAGTTTGGCTGTGCAGTGCCCCGACATGAATGCAGGTTAACCACAGACAGCCCAGCTTCGGTGCTGAGTCAGCTGTATCTGCAAGTGGCCAAATACAAGCCATCTGAAGGCTGCTTTGCAATAATGAGAGGTTTGATGTGGATGATCTCAGAGGTATTAGACTGCTCTTGAGTTCTCTTAATTCTATTTGGAGTTGACAGTGTATGTGTGTGTGTGTGTGTGTGTGTGTGTGTGTGTACAGGCATATCCATGTCCATGCATGTGAAAGCCAGAGAATGATGTCCAGTGTCTTCCTCTACTGCCCTCCACTGTATTTTTTGAGATAGGATCTCTCACTGATCCTGGAACTCACCAATTAGCTAGGTTAGCCGGCCACCCCAGGATCTTCCTGTCTCTGCCTCACAGCTCTATGACTACAGGCATGCATTGCCCCACCCAGCTTTTGTATGTGGGTAAGAGGTATATGCACATGAATGTGCAGGTACACAGACCCATGCATGCACATGCAGAGGCCAGAACAGAACACTGGGTGTCTTCCTCCATTGCTCTTATTGCCTTGAAACAGGATCTCTCACTGAGCTTTTAAAAGCTTGGGTCTGCTGGGTGGTGGTGGTGCTTGCCTTTAATCCCAGCATTTGGGAGGCAGAGGCAGGAGGATCTCTGGGAGTTCGAGGCCAGCCTGGTCTACAGAGCTAGTTCCAAGATAGCTAGATAGCTAGGGATGTTGCACAGAGAAACCCTGTCTCGAAAAACCAAAAAAAAAAAAAGAAAGAAAGAAAGGAAGGAAGGAAGGAAGGAAGGAAGGAAGGAAGGAAGGAAGGAAGGAAGAAAGGAAAGAAAGAAAGAAAGAAAGAAAGAAAGAAAGAAAGAAAGAAAGAA
>CABHPP010111440.1:6330-16916 GCA_902168425.1 Peromyscus attwateri | reverse complement strand
GGTTGTAAACCCAACCACATGACCTCCTTGTCACTGCCTGTCTATACAGACCTCCAGGTCTTCTATGGTTGGTATTGAGATTAAAGGCGTGTATCTCCATGCTGGCTGTATCCTTGAACACACAGAGATCTGTCTGTCATGTGATCAGGATTAAAGGTGTGCACCACCACTGCCCAGCTTCTGCTATGGCTTGCTATTAGCTCTGACTCCCAGGCAACTTTATTTATTAACATACAAATAAAACCACATTTCAGTACAAATATAATATCACCATAAGAACTTGGCAACTTTGGCCATGTGATTCTGGCTTTAGAGTTAAGGACAGAAGAAAGAGGCTATGGAATTTGCCTCTGTAACTAAGGAGAGCCACTGCAGTCAGGCATGTGTCAGGGGTGTCCTTGAATGGAAGCCTAGAGAGGCCATTATGTGAAGCTGTGAAGGCAAAGCCTGGATTGCCTTGGAGACCCCAAGATGTTAGAGACGCCAGAGTCATGGGATACCTGTAGTGGGTAGCTGTTTCAGCTTTGACCTGGAAGTACCACCTCCATTGAGGCTTTGGTAACTGTCACGTCTACAAGGCAGAGCTGAGACAGGACCCCTGAAGACCTGAGATCCGGATGGGCCAGCTCTCTTGGTCCCTGGATCCTGGACACTGGAGGTAGACCAAGTAGAGTTCTCCAGAGAACACCGCTGGACTGCGCTTCACCTTTCCCAGACCCTGTAACCTATCCCTTCACTTGTAAGTTACTCCATAAAATAAACCTCCCTTTTAACTACGTGGAGTTGCCTTAATATTTCTACCAATAGATACCTGCCAAGGAGAGCTATTAACAGGGAGTCAAAACAGCCCAAGAGAAAGAAGTATGTTGTAGTCAACAAAGTTGTAAGGAGTTTGAGATGTGAAGAGCGTTTTGATATCAGACATGGAGATGCAGAGTTTGGAGTTTGCGCAGCTGGTTTTTGGTTTTGCTTTGGTTCAGTATTACCTCACTGTACTCCCTTCTCTTTGTTTGGAATGGTCATGTACATCCTGTGCCATTATATGCTGGAAGTATATGATATTTTTATTTTGATTTTATAGGTGATTACAGTTAAGAGATTGCATGAATCACAGGAGAGACTTTGAACTTTAGACATTGAAATAAGTTTGGGACTGTTACAGACTATGGGGACTTTTGAATTTGGACTAAATGCATTTTTGCATTATGATATGGCTATAAGCCTTTGGGGACCAGAGAGTAGAATGTGGTGGTTTGAAAGAAAATGGCCTCCCAAAGGGAGTGTCACTATTCGGAGGTGTGGCTTTGCTGAAGTAGGTGTGGTCTTGTTTGAGGAAGTGTGTCACTGTGGAGGCAGGCTTTGAGGTCTCATATATGCTCAAGATACTTGTGATTAAAAACAACTGTATCTGGAGCCTGTTCCCAACAGATACATCTACAAGCATCAGGGATCATTGCCAAAGAGGAGAAGAAAGATTGTAATTGTGTTAACTCCAAATATTAGAAGCTACACCCACAAGGTCTCACCAGCATGATTCCCTAACATGAGCTGAACAAGGACAATACCAGTAGACATGCTAAGAGGGAAGCGGGGAAGCCCAGGAGGCCTCAACCCTACACCAAGAACTACAGGCAACTGAGAAATGCTGAGAGCAGGAGAAACAGTCCTCCCCAGGGAAGAGCACTCCAGCTGGTTATCCAGTTCCAAAGAGTCAGCCCTGAAAACATACACACAAGGAACACTGTACCAACTGAGCAGGCTGTATTTAGTAATATATATTTTTGTTATTACATATACATGTAACAACAGTAAATGAAAAAAAGGCCATGAATTTGAAGGTGAACAGGAAGGGGTATTGGGGGGAGAGTTGGAGGGAGGACAGAGAAAGGGAAGATGATGTAATTATATTATAATCTCAAAAAGTAAAATAAATAATTAAAAATACCACATACAACAGTAATAGCAAAATAATAGTAACAATGACAATAATAAATAGCTTTTTGGGGTCTGATTCCTCCTTCCCTAGGCTTGGTTTTAGGTATAACAATGATGTCATTTATTTGCCTCTTGTGAAATATGATCTTTCTGGATTTTGAAAGGAATGTTCCAGAAGATGTGGGCAGAAAAGGGTTTTAACTTTAATTAGAATTGATGCAAGGACCTGGTGTTACCCACATTTACTTGGTTCAGGAAGTGTTCTGATAGAAACTGAAGTGGGACACAGCTAATAGAAGAACATGTTCTCTTTCGAAAAGACCTCTGACTCAGTCAATAAATGAACTATGAAGTGGCAAAACTCATCTGAAGGCAGAGATGTAGGTGTGCCCAACTCAGGAAGGAGCAGCTCATTCACTACTAACTTTCCACATGTCTCTTATGCACAAAGAGCCCCGTGCCCCTTCACGCTGATGATGAGGCTTAGAGGTCAGCAACATCCAACACAACACTCCCACGCTGGGGACCAGACAGCAGGCTGGACATTCTATCCATCTATTTTCTGTTTCCAAATGACACATACAAGTGACTGTGAAACTCTCCCCTTAGAAATTTCCCTCAGATCTCTCAATACAGTGTGACCAGTACTAATTGTAACATCTTCTTGTCCAAATTAAAGGATCCCGTTTCACACAGAAGCTCAACCGCCCCAGCTCTGGCCTTTCTGTGCCAGTCTCTCCTTGTGACATCACACACATCTTACTCAGCAGCTTCTCCCTCTGACCTCCCTCCCATGCCCCTCTTCTCCAGGCCTTTGCGTTTTCTTACTCATGCTCTTTCAGCACCCTTAGAACTGTTCTTGATGTTTTCTCTGTTGTCCATGCTAGGGGAACAACCATCTCTGTTTGGCCTAGACTGAGCAATTTCTTGGGATGTAGGACTTACAGTTTTAAAGCACCATCATAGGCAAACCAAGGCAGTTGTTCACTCTTGTTTCTGCCTTTCGAGTCCAAGTTGGAGATGGGTGGGTCATGCAGCAAGGGAATCTGAGAGTGTGTTTGTTATTTCTCATACCATATAGTACAAGTTGGGTTCAGATTCATAAAGCAGTGAAAGATTTAAATTTAGCAAGGAGTTCAGTATCTAGGGGAGAAAACCTAGTAACAAATATTACTACAATTTGGATAAAATTTGAGCATTCTCTAATTGTTGCACTGGAAACTGGGTTCCCAGTATAATGTATTGAAAGATGGTGAGACCTTCAGAGTGATCTGTGCCTGGCCATGACTCTGTGAAGGAATGGGTCAGCAGTGGTCTTAGGAAGGGTCAGGTCTTGGAGGAGCGTGATAGTCACTCTAAGAGCAAGCTGTTATGAAAGAGCAAGGCCTCCTCTCCACAGCCTCCTGCTTCCTTCTAACTGTACAAGCCTTCTTGACGGTGGCCCTTTCCTTCATGTGTAGTGCAGCCAGAAGGCCCTCACTAGCTACTGCCCTACTCTGTCAGTCAGTTAACAAATACGGAAGACAATCAGCCTGTGAACAGCAAGGCTATGTTTTGGCTCCTGGTGCTGAGGACCTCAGTCCGTGACTGATCAGTCTTGCTGCTTTGGGGTGGTGCTCAGGCAGCACATCAGGAGGAGCAAAACCACCCACCTCATGGCCAGCAATCAGAAGTGAGGAAGAGGACAGGCTGTGGCCCCACTATCCCTTTCCAGGGCACATACCCAATGACCTAACAGCACCCCACTCAGGCCTGCCTCCCGAAGGCCCCACCCCCTCAATGGTTCTAGGGGTTGAGGAGTAAACATCAACACAAAGACACTTATCAATGCCACAACACTTATCTTGGACTTTCAGGCTTTGAAAACCAGAATAACCTCTCTTCCTTATAAATAATTTGTCTTTGGCTATTTGTCATAGCATTGTAACCAAGCTAAGACTAATACCTTCACACAGTATCTAATTACAATACATGGTATGTTCTACCAGGTATTTTGTGCATAGCCACGCCCACCCAGGAATGATTGTGCATAGCCACACCTACCCATGCCAAATTAGCTGTTTCTTCAGTATTTCCTGGGCTGTGTTTTTATGTGTCATCAATGCTTCAAATGCCAGACAAGGAAAGACTGCCATCTGTCCTAGAAGTGGTAGAGAGGATGGAAGCCTGACATGGTATATTCTTGAGTATACTGTAGTTACTGAAGCAGAGAGAATTATGTAAATATGTGGTATATCATAAGCTGCTTTCTATTTCTTTTCTGTGCTTCTCCACTAAGAGAACCTCACAGATTCAATGGGCAATGGATACACAGTGTTCTACTTTCTCCCTTTCATGCTGTTCGAGAGTGAACTTGGCAGGAATTAGAGCAGCTATCCTTGACACTGAGGTAATTGGCTGAGGATGGCAGCTTAATGAGAAAAGGAGCACTGACCTCTGATACCTACAGCCAGCCAATCACCCTCGGATTGTCTATGCTTGTGCTTCTTGGTGTGAGGGAAATAAGCTTCTCTCTTAGAAATTGCTATTTATTTGACACTTGTAACATAGTAATTGGAGACAGGAAAGAGGTTAGAAGTAAAATCACCCTTTCCTGCTCAGACTTGGATCAGAGTCTGATGGGAAGATGGTGTGGACAAGCACAGAAGACACATGGCAAAAGAACCCCTCCACTGGTGCAGTGGAGGGATGGCAGCTCTGTATCGCAAACTCTCTGTTGGCCTGTATTTTCCTGTACAGTTGGTTCAGATCGTTCTTGAAGGTATTGTCATGGGGGACAGATTAGAAAAGGAACACAATCCGAGGAAGACTTGAAAGCCACCTTTCTCTTTCTTTGATAACTCCTTAGATGTGGCTTCTGAATGATCCAAGAGATCATTATGATGTCAGAGAGATCTATGACTGAGAGCCCACATCAGAGACCTGTCAGACGCAACACTAAGCAAGATGAGGTGTCTGACTTCACCCAGATGCTTGCTCCGATAATGGCATCTACAGACAGAAGGCACAGTGAGTGCCGAAGCAGGAGGTAGACCAGTAGGCTAATGTATTGAAGTGGAGTATTGAAATCCACTTAAAAAAATCAATCCAGTGATGGAATGGCTACTCAGTAGAGGGAGAGGCTATGGGGATTAGTGGCAAAATACAAGCTTTGGGTGACAGATGGGAATAAGTCACTCACTGCTCATTATCTGTATAGTTGAGGGGAATGACATGATCTATCTGAGCTTTTCTCTTCGCTTAGAATGGCAGGGACACCCATGTCCTGTGATTAGTGGGGAACCATGTGTGTTCTTACTGAATGGAGTTCTATTGTTGGCTTTTACATGTGTGTATATTCCATGTAGAATTTGGTATATAGGGAGATGAAGACATGTAATTAATCTTCCCAGATGTACCCCCTTTTGTCTCTACATCAGCTATTAACATAAAAGTCCTCTGCTCTGTGGCACCGTCTCTGTCACATATAAAGGTGCCTTGAGGCACGGCTCTGTCTCCGGGCTTTTCCCTCCTTTCCTTTGTTGGTCTGTCCCTGCCATGGCTATAGCTTTACATGATGTTTTACATCTGCTGTGGTGCCTCATCCTGCCTTATAATAGCCTTGCTTGTTTATATTCTTGCCTGGATTTTACAAACAAGATCCATAAGAAGCAGCAGACTTGAAGTGTGTTGCCCGTCAGAGTCAGTTGGAGGATTATTGAGAGCTTTAAGGTACTGAAGGACGTGGGCTGGAGAGATGGTCCAGTTAGTAAAGTTCTTGCTGTGAAAGCATAAGGATTTGAGTTTGATTTCCAGAAACCATGTCTTGTTTTTTTTAAAGGCAGAACAATGGCATTCTTGTGATCTGAGCAGAACTCTGGGGCTCACTGGCTGGACAGCCTAACCTACTAAGTGAATTGCAGGTCAGTGAGTGACTTTCTCAAAAACTGAAGTAGATGGTGCTGGAGAAACAACATTTGAGGTTGACCTCTGGCATCTACACTCATGTGCACACACATCACACGAGTCCACACACATGCTCCTGCATACACATGAACACATGTACATATGCGCACACACATACAAGGCACTAAGGGGTAGGCAATATTTAATAGAAAGAGCTAAAGGGGGGCTTGTAACAGAAATGCCACCCCCTGACAAGAAGTACAAGGTGTGTTTGGTCTGTGGAATGACCCAGTTTGTCTGGCCCATGGTGTTAGAAGAGAGGCACATAATAGTCCTGAAATGCCCGACTTTCAGGTATCACAGAGGGAAGCCTATGCCAACCTTAGGGGTTACAAGGTCCTGTGACAGGCACCTAATGAAAGATGATTTCCCATCAAGCTTTGTGAAATCAAAATGGAGATTCTTGTCAGACACGAGGAAGAGATGGAAGTTCACCAGATGTCAATCAGACCTCACACTGAGAAAATTCTGCTTCCAAACGGAGACCTTTGTGAGACTGGCATTGCATTACCTGCGGCTGTTAAGTACATTGGTATGTCCTCTGCAGGGATAAGAGCTAAGACACGTCTATTCTCCAACAATTTCCCCACATGTGTGCTTTGTTTGATCAAAACATACTCAGCCAGAGACACATTATCTTCTAAAAGTGGAGCCTATTTTTGCTGACTGACGCTGCTGGGGTACACCAGTTGGCTGTTCGTACATTGTACATTCAGTCTCCAGTTGCTTTTCGGCTGTGATTGTCGAAGCTTGGAACACCGTAGGGCGCTGCCATTGTTGTGTAAGTCCTGCTGGCTGAGTCCCTTTGGGAGCTATTTTAAAGGCCAGCAGTATTTGAGGATGTAGAAACCAGGGTTTGCAAAAACCTGAGTCCCTACAGCACCTGAGGTAAGTAGGCATCAGGGCTGCCTCCCTGACCAGCTGAACCTGTAACACAGCAAGGAAAGGAAGTGCGTCCTGAGAGGCCATCACCTGTTCACGCTGCCGATCATTCAGGACACAGCAGGGGCCAGTTCATACTGATCGTGACTTGCAGGTTTACCCATGCTACTTTTTTCCTTGAGTTATCTTCATAATCTTTAAATATTGTTTGAATTATATTTTTAGATGAGCATACAAAGTGATGGGTTTCAGTGTGGTGTCTTACACAAGTGTTATTGTACTTCTCTATCTTTTCCATTTTTGCTGGTTAATTTCCCTTGCTCTCTGAAAATGTGTGTGTGTGTGTGTGTGTGTGTGTGTGTGTGTGTGTGTGTGTGTTGTTTTCTAGTTCATTCCAAAGCTCCAGATGTGAGCTCTGACTGGTTTTATGTGCTTCTTGGTTTAGTGTTATATCATCTACATCGATTAGTAGACACAGCTCAAGAGTAAAAATAGGGTCTCGAAACAAAGGTCCCCTGACTGTTCTCCAGATTCCAGGCCCATCTGGGTCCCACTGAAATTATCCTAGGAGCCCAACAGCAAAGGTCTTCAAGGAGTGTCTGGAGGGAATACTCTTTGCCACATCCTGATAACACTGTGTGTGGTCCTAACAAGGAGATGATGAAACCACCAAATTCCCCAGGAGACACTGACTAGTTGCTGCTCGTCTACTGAGGTTAGACTCCATCAACATCTCCAGATGCACTGCTGAGGGACCATCCAACCAGCCTTCCACAGAGGCCAGAATCCAAGGGTGGAAACAGCTTAGACTCAAGTCAGAAGCCCAGTCACATTCATTCAGCACTGTGGATCATCTAAAAAGTAAAGTGGAGCTCTGTTAACACAGTCTGGTGAAGCAGAAAGACACAGAGCCTCAGTGTGTCCAAACCATGGCTTCTCTACAGCTGTGAGGACCTGCAGTCAGTCAAGCTGTCTAAGTGTTCTCACCGAGCAGACAGAACAAGTGAGGAATACAGCACTTTACACTGGAGTGCTTGAAGGAAGCAGTCAGATGGAAAGCCTTGAAAGAGCAGCTTCTCTGGTGGGATTTCTTTTCTTGATTTTATTCTTCCTTCTCTGCAGTGGTATTGTGTTCCCTGAAATATTGTGCACACTAATAAACTTATCTGGGGTCAGAGAACAGAACAGCCACAATATTAAACATAGAGGTTAGGCAGTGATAGCACATGCCTTTAATCCTAGCATTCCAGAGGCAGAGATCTACCTGGATCTCTGTATGTTCAAGGATACAGCCAAGTTTGGTGACTCATGCCTTTAATCCCAGGGAGTGATGGTAGAAAGCAGAAAGGTATATAAGGCGTGAAGACCAGAAACTAGAAACATTTGGCTGGTTGAGCTTTTAGGCTTTCAAGCAGCAGTTCAGCTAAGACCCATTCTGGATGAGGACTCAGAGGCTTTCAGTCTGAGGAACCAGGATCAGCTGAGGAACGGGCAAGGTGAGGAAGCTGTGGCTTGTTTTGCTTCTCTGATCTTCCAGCACTCACCCCAATAACTGCCCTCGGGTTTGTTTTTATTAATAAAACCATTTAAGATTCTTGCTACACTTCTCTCCCTGTACCTCCTTCTGTTCTTCTCATCTCTTCCCACTCTTTTTAGTACTGGAGGTTGGACACAGGGCCTTACAAGCCATCAAGACTCCACTGATTTGAACCTTGCCCTCCATTCCTTTAGTACCCTTGGGGACTTTTCCATCGGTGGTAAGTCAATTTTTTTTAGAGATGTTAAAATGGGGAAAGTCGGGAAATGTGTATGTCTTAGAACAATTGAATTAAAAAGACAAGGTTAAGAGTAAAAGTTTGAATCCTTATCAGAAATTGCCACTAAAAGATTGGAAGATTAGAGAGTTATCCATATTCAGTCCCTGTGGTGGGTTGTTTGTCTAGTTGCCTAGCAATCAAAGCTCAAGCTTAACAGAGAAAAACCCCAGAAGTGACTGTCAGCCTCCCCTCCCCTAAGGAGAACCAAAGGTGACAGGATGAAAGACCCTGGGAATGACAGTCAGCCTCCCCTTCCCTCAAGAGGACCCAAGTCGCTTTCCTTTCCCAACCTGGCGGTCTCCACATTTGTGTCGGGAACTGCCATGTAGTGGCTCTTCTTTGGGATCTTGATCCTTGACCTGCTATTGAAAGAGAAGCTTAGGGTATATTTATATGAAGGCAACCAGCAGCGGGGCCAGTGGGGTCTACAGCAGCGTTAGAGGTGTCCTGAAAAGGTGACCTTTTTTCCCAGAGCAGAAGGGACAAAAGTTCTCTGATGACTTCTGTGAACCCATGCCTGTGTCAAGAGCTAACGGGAAATCCCAGCTCTCTGGCTGATGCTGGTTCAGGCCATTTCCAGAGCCTCATTCTCCATCCTTCCTTTAAGGTACTCATGTGACTACACACTTTCACGCTAGTCTGCAGTCCTCTAAGCAGCTGATCCAGAAACCTCAGTTGAGGAGAAGGGACGTGAGACCAAGAAGGGAAGACAGAGACTGAAGGGTGTGTCACCAAGAAGTGGTGAGTGTGGGAACTGGGATTTATCCCGCGGGGAGCTCTGCTAGTGCCGGGACGTGCACCCTGTGGCAATCCACTCTAGCCATCGAGTTACTGCTAGCCTGGCCCAGGCCAGACTTGGTAATTCTTTGTCAGTGTCATGGGCTTCAGGCAGGGAGAAAGGGACTGCGTATGCTAATATGTTTAGACGGGGTAGATGAGTGGGTGGCTGCCATCATACCTTCTAAGACGGTCCATTCAGGTAGGTTGACCAGATGGCTTTTATACTTCATGGTGGTGCCATAAACATGCTACTGCTTCATATTTCTAGACTTTTTGACTCTAGCTCAAAGTATCAACTTGAGAGTTAGCGCTCTCTCTCTCTCTCTCTCTCTCTCTCTCTCTCTCTCTCTGTGTGTGTGTGTGTGTGTGTGTGTGTGTGTGTCCTTTAGGAAAACATTGTCAATACACCCTTTTATTTGAACTTCACTTTCTACAGCATCGGTGCCTTTAAGGGGATTTGCATCCTAAGCAGGAATTCTCCAAATTGGACTCCTTCAAGTCATTCCACCGAGTAGCCTGAACTGTGAAAGTGATGGCAGGTAAAACAAATACAATAGCTATAAATAGCAGGACACCATTTCATCTTTCATCCTTCAGAGCATCTGTCTGGCAAGTCATAAGATCTGCAGCAAATCGACAGCTTGATTTAGTGGCGGTGTCTGATTGGCAGAGGTAAGCATTTTCTGACTGGATCCCGATGAACTTGAGGGAGGATAAAGTGTCTGGATTGTTGATAGCTGAGTGGTCTCTGGGAATGGCTACTGTTCGTTTAATGCCTCCGGCATTTTTTATTACTTGAGAATTTTATACATAAGTATGATGTGTTTTGATCAAATCTGTCCATTCCATTCACTTTCCTCTAATTCTTCCCCAACCCCCACCACTATTCTCTCTCACATTTACGTGCTCGCTCTCTCTCTGATTCACTGAGTTCACTTAGTGCTTTCTATGTGTTAATGGATGGAAGGCCATCTACTGGACCATGGGTAGCTGCTCAGGGTCAACAGCCCTATGGAAAACTGACCCATAGAAGGCTTCCAGAGAAGCCCTCAATTGCCAATAGCTTCTGAGCTAGACCCTGGTGGGACTTCATGAGAGCTCTCCTATCCACACTGAGGCTTTGACTGGTTTATTCTTGTGTGAATCTTGTACACGCAGTCCCAGCCACCATGAATCTTGTACATGCAGTCCCAGCCACCATGAATCTTGTACATGCAGTCCCAGCCA
>CABHPP010111438.1:4435-69986 GCA_902168425.1 Peromyscus attwateri | reverse complement strand
GGGAGTAGGGAGAACGGGGGAATCTATGGCTGATATGTAAAGTTGAATTATATTGTAAAATAAAACAAAATAAATTAAAAAAAAAAAGAAAATGTTTATAATCTGTATATCAGTCAGACCTAATTTCAAGCTCTGGGATGATATTTCTCAGACATGAAAGGCTTTGACAATAATGTGTTGTTATTTTTTTTTTATCTAAAAAGCTCTGAAAATAGCACTCTTGTAATTGTGTGTTTATAAATTAAACAAAACTAACATGAAACTGATAACTTTGTTTGCAAGATTACTAATAATTAAACCATTGTTTCATATATATGTTTTATAAAATATGGTTCAGTGGTATACCTTGTATTTTAAAGCTTCCACAGAACTTTTCATTATTGAGAATTGTTATAATGTTCACTGAGTTGTACATTTGATGAAGTCTCAAAGCCAGGAAATTTTCTATTTAAATCTTTTTCCATATAATATGATTAAGGTATAATTAACATGCAATTATCAGTACATGTTTAAAGTGTACAGTTTTGTAAGCTTTGATATATATATATGTATATATATATATACACACATATATATGCACCTGCAAAACTATTACTCAAAAAAGGTTATGAAAATGATGATTACTGCAGAAAGTTTCCTTTTGCCCCTTCATAATTCAGCTCTCTCATTATTCTTAACTCTATTGAACTCTTTTTTAAAATTCTTTATTTTATGTAATTAACATTTTTTCCATTTATTTTACATACCAGCTACAGTTTCCTCTCCTTCCTCTTCTCCCATGCCCTCACCCACTACTCTCCCCTGTCCACTCCTTCTCCATCTCCATTCAGAAACGAGCAGGCTTCCCATGGGCTTGAACAAAGCATGACATATCAATTTGATGTGCCAACTTCCAAGCTCTTCCTCCTCCATCAAGGCTGGGCAAGGTAATCCAGCATGGGGCACAGATTCCCAAAAGCCAACTCAAGTGCCTGGGACAGATCCTGATCTCACTGCTAGGAGCCTTACAAAGAGACTAAGCTTCACAACTGTCACACAGATCCAGAGTTCCTATGTCAGTCCCATGCTAGCCTTCTAACACTTAGTACAGGATCCATGAACTCCCATGAGCTCAGATGAATTTTTTTGGTTTTTCGAGACAGGTTTTCTCTGTGTGTAGCTTTGTGCCTTTCCTGGAACTTACTCTCTAGCCCAGGCTGGCCTCTAACTCACAGAGATCTGCCTGCCTCTGCCTCCCGAGTGCTGGGATTAAAGGCGTGCGCCACCACCGCCCAGCCTCGGATGAATTCTTATCCAGTTTTTTTTTTTCTTATCAGATTTGTTTTGTGTTTCCTAGACAATATATAAGTGGATTCATACAGCATGCTTTAATCGCATTTCTTTTTGTACGTTTATCAATAAAATACATGTCAGTTGTTAATTCTTTTTAATTTTAAGTTTAATTTTTTAAAGTTTTACTGAACATGTCCTTGGATAATTTCATGAATGAATAAAATGCTTTCTGAATTCTCTAATTGTCCATCCTTGTTAGTCGCCCTCTCTCTACTAATTCATTTTTATTTTTGCAAATTCTTTCTTAGTCCCATTGGGTTTAACTGGGATCTTGTGTGAGACTAGGGGTTTGGAAGTATCCATTGGGCTTCTCATGTGGTATGCAACTGAGAAGGGTTACTCTCTTCCTTCCAGAATACATTAGCATCCGATAAGAGGAAGTAAGGCTTCCTTGGTCCCCATCCTTTTCTGGTAGACTATTAACAGTGTCAGTCTTACTGCACGCAGACACAAGCTATTCTGAACATATGAGTTATATGAGTGCTCAGCACCACGCAGGACGTGTATTCCACCCCCTCTCAGCATCAGGGCTCAGCAAAGAAGAGATACATTCAAAAGAGAAAGCACGGAAGATGTAGAATTGGCCATACAATGCTTTGTTATTAGCATGGCACAGCCAAAGCAGTCATGACTTAGCAACAGCTGTGGCGATAGGTTTATTTTTTAGTTAGAACCTAACATGCAGACATCCTCATGGTATTTTCAAACAAAGTGTGTTTTAATAGCTTTTTCCTTCTCCCTCATGTCTCCCACCCTCCTGTGTCCCTCTCTTGGGCCCTTATCTCTAGTGTCTTCTGCTTTCATGTCACGTATGTCATTCTTCCCTGCCAGTGTGCCCCTTCTCCCTGTGTCCCCTTATACCATATCTGTCTATTTTCTAGGGTTTTAGGCTTTCTCCATACACAGACCCATTTATATACATGTGTGATTACATTTCTGACTAGGATTCATATATGAGAGCAAATATGTAGTGTGTGTATATGTGTGTGTGTGTGTGTGTGTGTGTGTGTGTGTGTGTGTATGTGTGCACGTGTGTTTAATTTGGTTGAATGTAGTGATTAAGGGTCCAGATCTACCTACCAGCTGATTTAATATCCTTCTCAGTCCTGAATTTGCATATCTACTCATTTGTAAAGTGAGCAATTTTGAGAATTGAAGTGCAAGTCTTTCTGTATACCTGTACTATAATTTCTGTTGATCAAACGTCTAAAAGTGAAGTAATTAGATTATGTATAGATGTATGCTTCAGTTAAAAAAAAAACAAATTGGTAAACTGTTTTTGAAAGCAGTTGTACCATTTTGTTCCTGAAATAAGTGTGTAAGAGTTTTAGCATTGCATCCTTATCAAGTATTGATGCACTCAACGTTTTTTGTCTGACAAAATTGCATATAATTAAGTACAACATGCTATTTTAAAATGTATATACATCATGCTAATTAACATTTTCATCACTTTAGACACTTTTCATTTACCACCGAATCCAGGACCTTTTGCCTTCTAGGCAAAGGCTTGCTACTGAGTTATGGCTTTCTTGTGTAATTATTATATTTAAAATTATTTAGTTTTTGACAAGATCTCAGTGGTTCTATTTTATATTAATGAGAAAAGAAGAGAAAAAAGACAGAGTTGAAAATTCTTTGTTGTTGCTCTAAATCCAGCAATGTAGCATTGGCACTTTGCAAACTTTATCTTGACAGTTTCTCGCTATTTAGGGAGGGAGACAAATTTCTCTAATTATACCTCTTGTCTTTTACAATACTTCCCCTAAGTCTTACCTTCTGCCTGCTACAAGATTTGCATTCCTTGTTTGTCTCCAGGTATATTATATGAATACCAAGTGTCTGCAGCTATGTATAATCAAATTCCATTTTTCATGTGCAAAGTTCATCAAAGGCATTTCCCTCTTCAATTGAGTAATATACAAAGCACTTTCCCTTCCATCTTGGGAAACATGATGGAGATACACACGTTAGAAACAATAATGAATTTGATGAGAAATAATAAAGTGGTAACAATGATGAGTTTGTTTTTGCCATCTGTTACAGACATGCCTGAGTTCATTTTCTGTTTTTCTAGTTAATTTATAGTGTTATTTTTCTTCTTAATTGCTAAAACTTACTTGAAAAATTAAATGATAGAGCTCTATACTAGCAGAGTGTATTTATTATTTAGATTGCTTAATCACATTAAGATAAATATAAGCAAGACTCTCATGAAGTACTCCATCAGAGTTAAAATTCATGAATACTATTTTCCCAATTCAATTTTAGAGATTTCTCTTTAATAGGACGATTGGTCAACAGGTAGTAGATCTTTACTTTTACTAAGCACTCCTCTGCACTCTGGGGCTCAGTAGTAGTGCAATGTAGGGTTCATAACAATTACAAGAATGGACAGAGACAGCTCAGAACTTTTAAATCATGTATCTAGTATCTCATCATTTCTTTGTAGTATTATTAGTTTCTTTTGGGAGCTTCTAATTTGTAGAAAATTGTCTACAAGTAAGTCTGTGCACATTGAAATTAATCCATGCAGAGACTGATCTGTAAATTCCTAATAAGGTCAGAATAGACATAGACCTGAGCTTGATCAGATAGGTACTTCACCTTACAATGAAGGGAAGCTCAAAGCAAGGGGACCAGGTTCCTTCACACATGGCTGCATCTTCACTGGTCAAACTGTCCCGTACCACCTCCTCCTTCAGAATCCCCAGGGAGCCCAATCATTCAAGATCTCTTTAGCCAGCCTTTTACTATATACTACACAAGAATATTCTGTGTTCTTAATGTCTTTCCAATAAATTATTTTTCTTTATTTATCTAAATCGTTAATCTCATTTCTTATCATTAACAGACTAGTTTGCATGTAAACTTTTCATATAAAACAGTGAAGAATACAAAATATATAAAGGGATGCAGAAATCAGATCATTCTAAAGACACTTATTCCCAATAAATGAAACTTTTCAGATACTTCCATGTTTTTTGGTTTTTTTTTTTAATTTTATTCCTCTCCCTCTTCTCCTCCCATTTCCTCCCCTCCACCTCCCTTCCACAGCCTCTCCCCTCAATCCACTCCTCCTCTGTTTCTGTTCAGAAAGAACCAGGCCTCCCACGGGTATCCACAAAGCATGGCATGTCAAGTTGCAGTAAGACTAAGATCCTTCCCTTGCATTTAGACTGGGCAAGGTTGTTCAGTATGAGGAAGAGGTTCTCAAGAGCCAGCAAAAACATTAGTGGGAATTAGTGGGACAGCCCATGCTCCCACTGTTAGGAGTCCCACAAGTAGACCAAGCTACGGAACTGTCACATATATGTAGAGGGCTTAGTTATATAGGCTCCCTGGTTGTTTGTTGATTCCGTGCTAATTATTTTCTTTCTCGCTATATTCTCAATAAATTTCTAATAAGATATCTCTCTGATGACAGAGTAACCTACAGAGACAACCAATCCAAACTAGTGGGAACTCATGAACTTTAGACCAACAACTGTGGAGCCCCCATGGGACTGGACTAGGCCCTCTGTATAAACGAGACATTTGTGTAGCTTGATCTACTTAAGGGGCCCCTGGCAGTAGGATTAGGATCCATCCCTGGTGCATGAGCCAGCTTTTTGGAGCCTACTACCTCTGGTGGGACACCTTGCACAGCCTGAAGGGGGGTGGGGGCTTGGACCTGCCTCAACTAAATGGACCTGGCTCTGCTGACTCCCCATGGGAGGCCATACCTTGTTGGAGGAGGGAATGGGGGGTGGATTGGGGAGGTGTGGCTGGAGGGGCAGGAGGAGGAAAAAGAGGAGGATTGGTATGTAAAATAAATAAAAAAATTCCTTAATTGAAAAAAAAAAAGATTTCTCTCTATATTCCAGGATAGATCAGAGTGCTTCAAGCTTACATTCTATGAAATCGGGATAATTAATTGAACCTAAATAGCTTGTCTTGAACAGGGTGTATCACTTAAGACGAAAATAGCTATCCTCTAGAGATAAGAAAAAAATTCCCGAAAGTGATCAGAATGTTTCGTCTTGAACAAATAGAAGCAAGTTATCTATTAGTTTAGTTTGCCTTCTGGTGTTTTCTCTCTTCATTTCTCACTTTGATCTGACCTGGCAGTAGTAAGTACACAAATATCACAGCTTCAGTATTGAAATCTCAGTGGTAGAAGACAGAATTTGAAAAGCATAAAACTCTGAAGATATATGGAGAAAGCCCTGAACACTGAGGCCTGTGAAAAAAAGGGGTGTGAAGATAAAATTAAATCTGAGAACAAAATGTTCAAATTCCATAATAATCCATCACTATGCATGTGTCACCTTCCAGAAAATGGCCATCAGAAGGCAGGAGGATTGAACACCATAGGAGGCGCATGAGATGCCTGTCACACCTGCATCTGTACGGTTCCTGCTCTAAAGTCTGTGCTCCTTACTGTGTACCTTAGGTCACAAAGGATGGATTGTTAACAATGATCTAAAAGCACATATAGAAATGTTGTTCTTTGGATGTGTCCCTGAAAATTCACATGGTAGAAACTTAGTTTTCAATGCAACAACATGAAAGGTAGGAAAATTGAAACTGATTGGGTCATCAGGGCATTGTACTTACAAATAGATGACTGAACTTTGCTAAGAGCTTTTAAGAACAATGATATCACTCCCCTGTTCTTCAACCATGAGAAGACCTATTTGTCACCCTTGTATTCATGTAGTCTACTGCCAAAGAAAGTAGCAAGAAGTTCCTCAACACCAGGGCTTTGGTCTTGATCTTCTTGGCCAAGTGAGTTCAATGGCAACAACATATAAAACTGTAGTTCAAAGGCAGTGGGGATCTTCGAAAAGATGCTCAAAGTTATGTTTGACTTTTTAAGAGAAATGAACTCTAACAGCTTCTACACACCAAAATTTGTTTGCTCTAAAATTGCAATTTTTGTTGAATTCCTATAAATTTATGCAATTGCACATCCCTGTAATCAAATTTTAGATCATTTTCAACACCCTAAAGTTCTCTCCCCATTTTGCAAGCAATCACACTGCTAGCTCCCAGTCCTGTGTAAATAATACGATTTCATTTTCCAGAATTTTATATTCTCTAGAATATTTGAGTAAAGTTAATTTATTCACTATGTTCAGATTTGTAAAAAGTCTCTTTGATGTAAGTGTATGTTTTACCATTTCATAATAAGACAGCCCACACTGATTAGTCGTTTTCTCCATTTATTGACATTTGTGACCATTTTCAGTTTAGTTATTATGAACAGTGATGTGATATGTGTTCATGTAAAAGAATTTGTGGGGAAAATGTTATTTTATCTCTTGAACAGATGAATAGGAAAGGAGATCTCAGATCACTTGTCTCTGCACACTATGTTTAACTTATTAAAAAAAGTCCATACTTTTTTCAAAGTGGCTGTCCTTACTTACCTCCCCACCTGCCCCTCCACATTGGTCCCAGCACCTGATACCATCAGTTTTCCTGAATATCATCTCTCTGTTATGTGTGTGATGTTATTTCACTGAAATTAATTTGTGTTTCCCAAACAAATCATGGTTTGGGGTATTATTTACGTTTTTATTAACTATTAATATATTTACATATTAAATGCTTATAACTTTTCCACTAATATTAAGAAAATAAATCAGGCAAAAATTCTATTTACAACTGCATTAAAAAACAAACACCTGGAAACAAGCTTCACAAAGAACTTTAAAATATGTCTTCAAGATAACAAAATATGGGGAGTCAGCAGAGCCCAGCACACTGAGCCTAGGCAGGTCCAAGCCCCTTCCCACTGTACCAAGACTGTGCAAGGTGTCACACCACAGGCACCGGATTCCAGAAGCCTGCCCATAGACCAGGGACAGATCCCATGAGAGACCTTGATTTCTCAAGGATGTGGGGTTGCGGGGTGGCTTGGAAAAGAGGGATGGGGGTGGGAGGAGGGAGGAGGGAGGTTTGTGGATAGTATGTGGAGTGAGTAGAAAATTTCTTAATAAGGAAAAATGGAAAAAAAGATAACAAAATATGGCTGAGGAATGGTGATGAGTCTGTAAAGATTTGGAGGACCATATCACAGTCCTGGATTAGAAAGCTTTGTTTTAGAAGACAGCATTTATCTCTCAAGTTCTATACATTCAATAAATACTTATGCAGATGTCAAAAGTAATTTTATAGAAATTGACAAGTATATCTTGAAACTGATATTAAAATTCATAAGAGTAATAGTCAATGTAAATTTTAGAGGAATGTAGTTAGAAATCTTCTGGCACTGGATTTTAAACTTGTCTAGTCTAAGACACACGTACTGAAACAGGGAAAGACACATGTCCTGGATATGTGATTTGTTGTGTACATTGTTTACAAAATTTGACTCTCTGCAGCTTCTTTTATCTTCATCGAAGAAAAAGAGGGGGACAATAAACATGAAGGTATTTTTATTCACTAATACTTCATCCTGACATCTATAAAGAACCCAGATAATTCCTTCATTTTTTCTGACATGACAAAAGCATTGATTTATCTGGTTAAGTGTGACTATATTAACTACCTTTTTCAATTTTCAAAATGTATCTTTCTAGTTCACTGAGAATTGTTTTCATGAATAGATTTTAATGTGTTTGTTGGTTTTTGGTATTGAGACAAGGTTCATTCTTGTCTGGTTTGCCTAGTACTTGCTATGTAGACCAGACTGGATTGAACTTACTGAGATCTACTTGCCTCTCCTTCCCAAGTACTTGATGAAACTCACCCCAATATTGTTTAGTCTTGTCAAAACATTTGGGTTGCATTGTGAATATCACATTCCTGGCCACTTATTGTGCTTTCATGATTAGATCCATTCACTGAATACTTTCTTTCATTTTTGAAATTGTAATATAGTTATATTCTTTCTCTCTTTCCTCCCTCCAAATCCTCCAATATACCCTTCATTGCTTTTTATTTCAAATGTATGGACTCCTTTTTTTATTGTTGTTACATGCATATAGTATAGTATATACACATATATTTCCAACTATAACCTGCTCATTCTGAATAATGTTACTCATGTGTATGTCTTCAGAGCTGACTACTTGATATTGAATATATCACATCAGTGTGCTCTTCTTTGGAGTCCACTGTTTCTCCTGCTTTCAGCATTCCTTTGCTTTCTGTAGCTCTTTGCATAGGGTTGAGTCCTGGTTGTCTTTCCCTCGTATACTTTGGCATTGCCTTAATCAGCTCATGTTTAGCATGTTTAGGCAGCCATGTTGTTGAGGCTTTGTTATGGAGATATGACATTATTAGAAGACACAATTTCACAGCAAAGTCCCAGATTCTCTGGATCTTACAATCTTTCCTTCCCCTCTTCCATCACATTCCGTGAGCCTTATTGAATATAAAGTAAGTCCCTCTTGCTGAAGACATCATATACAGTTCAGCACTGCTGCTGATCTTTAATCAATTATAAGTGCTTCTTCATCTCTAGCCTGAAGACGTCTTGTCTTGAAACTTTCCCTGGCACAAATGTAAGGTCATTATCTTTAGTTTCAACTTCACTCAAGTTTGTAGGACACATGCAGATGCAGCTGTATTCTTGGTCAAAATATTACACAAATGACCCTTATTGTTGTTCTGGATAAGGCTTGTTTCTGTTCTGAATCTTCTTGAGCCAAATACCCACAGCTCACATTTATTTCAGCTTTCTGCTTTTCCAAATTGTCCTTGGAATGGCCCACAAAGGTGTACTGACAATACTCAACATCCTTTTCATTGCTAAAGTTCCAAACTCTTTACATTTCTCCCAAGAAACACTTTCAAGGTTTTAAAACCACATAGTTAAATTTATTACAACAATGACCGCTCTGCTGATCCTAGTTTTTGTTCTACTTTCCTTTCTTCTTGCTGTGATAAAATATTCTGATGAACAGTTTTAAGGAAGGAAGGGTTTCTTGATTCACAATTTGACATTAGGGTATATCATTTGAGGAGGTCAAGGCAGGAGCTTGAAACAACTATTCACATCCACTTTGAAGAACATTCAGTGAAAGAATCTATGCATGCTAGCTTTTATTCACATCCTATTGCGCTATACAGTTCAGGATCCAAAAACAGAGAAAAGCGGCATCTAACATAGATGGGTCTTCCCATACCACTGAATGTAACCAAGAGGATCTCTACAGGTTTGCCCAAGGGCTAACTTTATCTACACAGTCCTTCACTGAGATTCTCTTCTCAGGTGATTTTAATTTGTATCAAGTAGACAATTAAAACTATCTAACATATATGCAAAAAAAAATTCAGAAGGTGCCAAGAAAATAGGTTCATCGTCAAACAGAAGCAATCTCCAATTGACACTAGCAATACAAAACTAGTTTTGTCCAAAGGAGCCTCACACTAACAGGCAGGCCCCATCCTAACAGCAAATTGTAGTGGGTCACTGTTCCAGCTTGGACCTTGAAGCACTGCCCCCAGTGTGGCAAAAAGTAACTGCCACACCTGCCTATCACCTGCCCCTGGGGTGTGGCCAAGAAAAGACCCCTTAAGACTTGAGATGTGTATGTGCTTGTTCTCTTAGCTCCTTGTGGTCCTAGAGGCTGGATTGCAGGCCAAGTCAGAGTTCTCCAGAGAACTACACTGGACTGTCCTTCATCTCTCCCAGATCCTCTAATCGACCCCTTATTAGTCGTAAGTTACCCCCGAAATAAACTTCTTTTAATTACCAGATAAACTACGTAGAATTGCCTTATTAATTGCTGTTATAGTACATGGCCAACAAAAAATTAATTCAGTGATATTTTCTGTAGTCTTTTTGTTTCATACTAATTTTTAGGGGGATGCTTTATGTTTTTAGCTTTTTTCTTTGTGTATTATGGTTTCCAATTTTGTGATTTTATGGATTTTGTTTGTATGCATCTGATTCCTGTGTTTTTCCTACATTATTGATTCTGCTTTGTTGTTTATTTTATTTTCCTGTTTTTTTAAAGACAGAAAGAAAGAAGAGGAAGAAGAGGAGGAGAGAGGGGTGGGAGAAGGAAAATGATGAAAGGGAGGAGGCAAAAGGGAGGAGGAGGAGAAGAATAAGGATAAGGAGAAGGAGGAGGAAGAGGAGAAGGAGAAGGAGAAAAGAAGAAGAATAGAGTTGTGTGTGTAGGGACAGGGGAGGATGTGAGACGATAAAGGGTGTCTTAGGTTGACTATTGCTGTGATTAAACACCACAACCAAAAGCAACTTGGGGAGGAAATAGTTTATTTGGATTATACTTCAAGATCACAGTCCATCACTGTAGGAAGTCAGGGTAGGAGCCTGGATGTAGAAGCTGATGTATCAGCCATGGAAGTGTGCTGCTTATTGACTTGCTATCCTTGACTTGCTGAATTTGCTTTCTTTAAGAATCCAGGACCACCAGTCCCTGGGGTGGCCCTACCCACAACAGGCTGTGCCCTCCCTCATCAAACATTAATTAAGAAAATGCTCTACAAGCTTCATGAGAACCTGGGCCCACAGTCTTTATCTGAATCACGCTGAATTTTATTGCACAAATGGAATGGATATATTACAATGCCAACTTCTCTAGTTTTTTTGTTTTGTGTTAAATAAAGAGACTCTAACAAAAATATCAACCTCTAATAGTTTTGGGGAAATGATCAATAGTAATTGATATCTTGAATGGCAAACTGAATTAACCAATTCTAGTTATTCCGTTGATTTACATGTTCTGAATAACAAAGTCATATGATCCACTTTGAATTCCAGAATAAAAGGTCATCTTAAATTTACAAATTGAATATATGTTTAATAGAAAAAAATAGTAAGAGGAGGAAATAATTAATCAAAGAATTTAAAGAATATATTATGTCATTAAAGGTTATTACTAGGCTTTTTGGCTGTGTTTTTTCCTGTCAGGAGTTTCAAATAGCATGGCTACAATGGGGAGAAATGTGAAATAGTGGCTAAATTACAGAAAGCAGTTACTAACCAGAGCACAAATTGAAAATTTGGGAAACAGAGCTGGAGAGATGATTCAGTATACAGACATTTGGTTCTAAGTCTAAATACCTAAGTTCTAGCCTTGGAAACCATGTGGTGGAAGGAGAGAACCAATTCCTGAATTTTGGGGGGAGGAGATAAAAAGTATTTCTGTCACCAATGATATGAAGTCTAACAGTAGCCAACCATTTTCATTGATACATAGAAAGTGTTCAAGATATAGAATGAGCAACCACTTTGCTATAGGGACTAGCAATAAATAGCAGTGGGAAATGAGAAAAAAAAATAAAAATCTAAAGGAAATCATAAATATCAGAGCTCCTCGACTCCTTGATTAGAGTCGTATTTATTGTAAGATGCTGTGAAAAGGAGGGGAGTATAATGCAATATGATGCAATATGTAGTCATGCATGTCCTGCCTCACTGCACCCAACCTGCCAGAGGGAAAACAGCTTGTTTTATTTAATTTCTCCAAAAGTTAGTTGTGTCCTTAAGAGAAATGATTAAGCATTAGAGTTCTTGCTTTGTTTGTCCAAAAGAAGTGTGATGCTAATAAATCTAAGTCAATTAATTCTCTGAAATGTTAAATGGCTTACCTTATGCAAGCCAAAAAAAATTACCACCATAATGTCACTAAGAGTTTTATTTGCCTTACCTTTATTACCTATATTCCTATGCACATATTGTTATAGTATTCCAGGGAAGGTCACTTGGGATAGTGAGAAATGGTTTGAAGCTTACTCCAGGATCATTTCTTTCTTTAGCTCACTCAGCAGGTAAACTAGCCAGTGTTTGTTAGTTTTACCTCAACCCTGTGCCCTACTTCCTTATCACACATTTTTCAGGGTGCATACATTTGAAGTGTAGCTCTTGTTGAAGACTTATGTGTAAAGGGAAAACCTTTGAAAACAGGAAATCTGCATCGAACCATGCACATTTCTCTTATGAGCCTTTCTTACTATATAGAATCATTGACATTTCTACTTGTAATATCAAGTTTGTTTTTATCTGTTTTTTACAGATATATTCACTAAAAGAAATAGTCAAATTTCACAAAACCAAAAAAGAAATGCATAGTAAGACTATCAAGATACCAAGTATCTCCTAATTGGTACTATAGAATAAAATATTGGGAAAGTATTTTCAATTTATACAATACAAACATAGTCTTATTTTTAAACATTATTCATTTCTTTATTATTTTTATGTGTTTATGTTTACACGTGTCTGTGGAGCACATGTGTGTAGTACCAACAGAGTCCAGAAGAGGGCACTAAATAGCATGGGAATCCAGAGATTGTTGTGAGCCCCAGTGAGAGGGCCTGGGAATAGAAACTTAGTCCTATGAATGGGCAGCTGAGCCATCTCTCTAGCCCCGGGACTTACTTGCCATGACATATAGCTGATAGGGTTTTTCTCTATCAAACAAAATAAACAGTTTCTGAAGGGAACTCCACTCAAGTATTAAACCAATTTTAAATGATCATTTCTCCAAAAATAGAAAAATATAGAAGATATGAAAGATAAACTATGGAGTCTACTGAATGACAATTTTAGATTATATTAAAATTAATGAAATAAAATAATGTTATCATCAAACAAATTATGATGATAATAAATAATAGATAACAAAGATGGAAAATGTATCTCAAATGTAAAATTTTCTTGACTATTGCAATGATTCATTGTGGGTGATAGATTTGTCTTTATTTAAAGGAGATATTCCTGCTAGAAGAAATACTAAAGCATGATCCAGGAGATACATTTTGTATCATCATGGACTTTTTCTTAGTATCAAGTATTTTAAAAGAATACCATAAAATGTGTTTCTGATCTACAATGATCAGTCATAGTTCTTCCTGTCTTGAAAAATAATAAGTTGGAATAGCTGAGGTTCCTATGGATAATAATGATGAAGAATTAAATAAATGTGAAATGAAGTCATATGTAAATGTATAACAAATTTGATAACTTAACCACTGCTAAATGCGAATATATTAAATACACTAGAATATGAAATATATATATATGTATATATATCAACTACATGTATGTACTAACTATATGTGCATACATGATCAAAGTACGTTTTTGATGTTTAAGTTGTCATATAAATTAATTTTTATACTTTCTCAACAGGATTTTAATCACTGAAGATACCCCAGGGCTTGCTTTTTCATGTTTCCTGCTATATGTGACATTGTAGAAGGTAAGTATTACACCATATCACAATCTTAGAAGAATTTTGTTTACTATTCTATAATTTGGATGAGCTGCCAGATTCACTTTGTTATTACAACTCTGCCTGCTCACACACAATAGTTTGAAGCCAGATAAGTATTACTACCATCATTTTATCCTTGATGTCTCATAAAAATCCTCAATGAGTGGACTAATAAGGAATTTTCTGTTAATAACCTCAGTCTGGGCAATCTGCGTGTAATGATAGACAATACATTCATAATGACTAAGCTTCCTCATTCTTTACAAGGCTCAAATTGAATGGATGCTAATATTGCTCTCAAATTCCAGGGAGAGATAGTTGGAGATGAGCAGTAAGAAGAAGCTGCTTTGCCTAAAGTTGATGTGACTTTAGAAACATAGTGTCCACTCCAGTGTTCCCAAAGAAATAGTGCTCAAATATGTTATTTTACATTGATGTGCTGCTAAGATTTTTCAGGAGATTGATAATGACAAACTTATTTTTGAAAGATAAAGATCAGACTGATTTTTGTCTTAATCCTTGGGTTACATTAGAACTCATAATGTAGAGACAGGAATGGTAATCCAGTAGGATGTAATCCAATGGGAGCAAGCCATAGTGGCAGCAGCTATTCTCGTTTGCTATACACTCAGTGGAAATGGAGTGCTAGGGACTCACTTAAATGCTTTCTCCAAAGCAGCAGAGCTATTAAATCTTGACCCTTGTGTATACATCTTTTTATATATTCTGTGTGGGACAAAAAAAAATGGAAGTTTACAGAAAACTTTTTTTTTTTTTTTTTTTTTACACACTACAGTGTCCTATTTATGTACTCCAGAGAGGACAACCTGGGTGACCTTTTCAGTTTGTATAATCATGAAACATTTTTATTTGAAAAATAATATTGAAGAGACTGTTGTAACACAAATTGATAAACAGCCTTATTAATAAATATCCCAGAGCCAGATATTGGGGTGATTGCTGAAAGATCAGAGAAGCAGAACAAGCCCCAGCCAACCTCACGTCGACAACTCCTCTTCTGATCCTGTTTCCAGGAATCCTTAAACTGAAAGCCTCTGAGTCCTTACCCAAATGTATCTCAGCTGAACTTCTGAAAAGTCTCTATTTCCTGGTCCTCATGCCTTAAGAGAGAAAGTTCCTGTTTTCCTCATGCCTTATATACCTTTTTGTGTCCTGCCATATTACTTCCTGGAATTAAGGGCCTGTGTCTTTCCCAAGCAAAAACATGAGATCTCAAGTCCTGAGAGGCTCTGCTTACTCCACATGGGAGACCTTGCCTTGAAGGAGGTGGGAATGGGGGGTTGGGTTACTAGGTAAGACTGGGGGGTGGGAACAAGGAGAACAGGGGAATCTGTGGTTGGTATGTAAAATGAATAGAAAATCTCTTAGTAAAAAAAAGAAGTGCAAAATGACAAAAGGAAAAGAAAAAAAAAAGTTGTGTGCCTGCATGCTTGGCTCTGTTCCCAGTGTAGCCTTGAACTCACAGAGATCCAGAATGATCTCTGCCTCCCAAGTGATAGGATTAAAGGCCTGTGTGCCACCATTTTCTGGCCTCTATGTCTAATCTAGTGGCTGTTCTGTTCTCTGACTCCCAGATAAATTTATTAGGGTACATAATATATCAACCACAGACTATAGGTATTAAAATGTGGTTATTTGTTAATTGTTTTCTCATGAATCACAGAATTGAGGCTGTTACATCAGGCATGGCAACAATATTTTTTACTAACTAACAAACTGAATACAAGTGAAGATCTGAATTTTGGAAAATTTATCTATTACTCTGAGGTTTATTGGATCTAGTCTAAGGATTTGTTTTATCAAACTACGTTTGAAATTATGAATTGTTTTGTTATCATATGTATTCACTTGTTACAATCACTATAACAAAGTATCTCAGACTATGTGGTCTCAATGTCAGAAAATTTTTCCTCAGAAATATCAATGCCAGAAATATATACTCAATGTGTGAGAAAGATTGATAATTTTTTTTGTGTGTATGAGGTTATAGACTGAGACTCATACATAGCCATCTTCTTCCGGTGTTTAAACTGTCCCACCATGTACTTTCCTTCTAACCCCTTTTTGTACAATGTGCACGCTGTGGTCAACTTTACAATTTTATTTCAGCTCCTTACAGATACTGTCTTCAAACTCATACTCTGACTACTCATTAATGATTCTCTACAGTCCAAATGTTTGTTCTCATTTTTCCATCATAGGTGAACATAGTAGGTGAAAATTCAAGGTGGAATCATTGAACGATGATTTGATCAAGAAGGAAATTTACCAGAAATGAGATTTTTGGTTTGTAGAACATAGGAGAGGCAACAGTGGTATTCGTTACAAAATCATCTTGATGTCATATTTGATAGTACTGACCCACACTTGCAAAGCATTCCCCAATTAAAACTTTCTCTCTTCTCCTGCACACTTACTTAACTGCATGATTCTGAGCTCTATAATTTAGCCTGTAATCCATATCATATTAAACATGGATATAGTCCATATCTCAGCCACAGCGCATTAGGCTACAAAAACCAAATATCAGAGAACATCACAGAAATCATTCTTTAACTGTAGCATATATATCTTAGCAAGAGTACCATTTAAATGGACTAATGACTTTCTTTTTTCCTTATGTTGACAGTACACAATATTTTATTAAATTATTGCTGCAAACAGCAATCATATAGTTAAAAAGTTTCTGAAACATGCTTTATATACTTGTCATCTGAAGAGGAGCTTTAATTTATATTTATTGCAATATAGAAACTATTTTAAAAGAAATATTTATATCAAAATGCCAAACCTTAAAGGTACACAATAGACAACAATAAAACACACATTTACTCAGGGTTGATTGCCAATTTGCTTTGGATTTATCAAAATGTGTTCTTTAATCAATAGATAAAGTCATTTAATTTGAATTCAATATATTATATAAAATGAAAATCCAAAAGGAAAATGATTTTATTTAGTTGAAGTTATCTCACTATAGATTACCAGAACTGGCATAATGAAGATTCAAATCCAATGTGAATTAAAATGTTTAAAATATAAATTAAGGCTGTATTCTATTTGTAATATTTGATTTTTTTCAAAATTAGAACTAATTTTCATTTGGATTCTGTCCAAATTTGTAAGGAAATTCATTACAAATAAAAGCTTTACTGTTCATAATACCATATCAAGAAGATTGATTTGCACAACATTTATTATAGGGTAAACAAATGTTAAAAGTGCATAGTCCAAACAACCGCCTCAGGTGAAACACTGCAAGAATCACTCATCCAAGAAACAATGAAACCAGCTAGCATGTGCAAGAAAACAAAAATTTTGCCATTAATTCCCAGTGATTCTCCAGCTAAATCTGCGTTAAATTAATTCTAAGTAATAAATAGGAAAAATCTGTTAAATACTAAATTCATCCACTTTTAATAAATGATGTTTTAGAAAATTAAAATAAAGTAGCTTATTTGTAATATTTTATTCTATTGAAATAGACACAGCATGGAATTAATCAATTCTACATTTCAACGTGTGCATTCTAAATCAAATAGATAAACACATGGTATTGTGTATACATCACTTCTGTCTCCAGAACATCTTCACTCAAAATGAACTTCTATAGTCACTGAATTATAGTGTTTCACTTTCCATCGCTATAAACTAGTCTGTTTTAATAACCTGATATAAGAGGAATTATTACACTATTTGGGTTTTTCTATCTGCATTGTATTCATTTATCTTTACATCGAAAATCATTTAATCTGTCCTATATGTGTGTTGTTTGCAGTTTCTGACTGCTATGTGTCATGTTCATATGAACATTCCTTTACAAGTAAGTGTACTGATCTCTGTTTTCAATCAACATAAGTTTGTTAGCTACTATTCTTGATGCCTTGCCAACATACCTGACAGAAGAAACTTAAGGAGCTAAAGTTTCAATGGCTCAGAGTTTTAGAGGCGCCGGTGCATTCCAGCAAGCGAGGCATTGGAACTATTGTTGCCCTGAACACAGTAGGATCAGGCAGACCTTGTGAGGTGGTAGCTGAGACAGAAGGCAAGGTCAGAGCCTTAGCAGAGTTAAGTTTGACTTTTAAAATCCTCTTATTCCTTATTCTCTCTCTCTGTTCTTGATCCAGCTGGGATCTCCTGCTCCCTCAAGCTCTCTTTCCCTCGACCCTTGCCCTTCATTACCCCCACTCATATCCAGGTTGTTCATGTAGATCTCATCCATTTCTCTGTCATTGGGCTATTCCTGTGTCTTTCTTGGGGTCCTGTTTTGTAGGTAGCCTCCCTAGAGTTGTGAGTGGCAGTCTAGTCATTTTTGTTTTACATCTATACCATGATAAATGAAGACCACATGAGAATAGGAAGAAGCAAAGTGCTAGAGAGGTCCACAGAAATCCACAAATATACCTCAACAATAGACTACTGGCAATGGTCAAGAGACAACCCGAACTGACCTACTCTGGTGATAGGATGGCCAAACACCCTGTCATGCTAGAAATCTCATCCAATGACTGAGGGAACCGAATGCAGAGATCCATGGCCAGGCCCAGGGGGGTTTGTATGAGCGAGAATTGTTGAGACCAAGGTTGGAAAAAGCACAGGGACAAATAGCCAAACGAATAGAAACACATGAACTATGAACCAATAGCTGAGGAGCCCCCAAGTGGATCAGGCCCTCTGGATAAGTGAGACAGTTGATTAGCTTGATCTGTTTGGGAGGCATCCAGGCAGTGGGACCGGGACCTGTCCTCAGTGCATGAGCTGGCTGTTTGGAACTTGGGGCTCATACAAGGACACTTGGCTCAGGCTGGGAGGAGGGGACTGGACCTGCCTGGACTGAATCTACCAAGTTGAACTCAATCCTCAGGGAAGTCTTTGCCATGGAGGAGATGGGAATGGGAGGAAGGCGGTGTGGGGGGTGGGGGAGATCAAGGGAATCCGTGGCTGATAGGTAAAATTAAATTAAATTAAATTATAAAATTAAAAAAAACAAAAACAACAACAACAAAAACTTTCCTCTAGTGCTCTATATCCTCTAGCCAGACTCCCCCATCTGAAGGTTTCTACAAACTCCCGAAACATTACCTAGAGAGCAAATTTTCCAAACCATGAACCTGCAGAGGACATTTTAGATCCAAACCTCAACATCCCTTCACTGCAATTGCTAGATCATATGAAATACTGCTTTGAACCTTTCGAGGAATCACTACATAGTTTTTCCTTAACGCATCTTAGAGCTATCAATTTCGCCTGTAGGGCAGCTTTCAATGTGTCGCAGAGGTGTTGTGTTGTGTTTTCATTTTCATTGAGTTCCAGGACGTTTGTCCTTTCTTTCTTGATTTCTTCTTTGATACATTCGTCATTTGGTAATGAGTTGTTTTATCTCCACGGGTCTGTGTATTTACTATGGAGTTGTTTTTTTTTTTCAGTCATTTTTAAGTTTATTTAAATATAATAATGAGTATACTTTTAACCTTATGACCAAGACACATAACCAGGAAATTAATGGATGGAAAAACTGCAAATAATTTCACTGTTAAATCATGTTCATTGTTTATGCAAACAAATTGAATAATTAAATATTTAAACATATTTTCCTAATGTGGCATAGCCAACTTACTTCTAATTTTTGAAGGAAAGAACTCTTTCTTTTACAAATCATTATAAGAGAAAACAGGAAATATTTTTCACAAATTATTTGCATATTTTCCAGATTTTCTTCAACTGATTTCTATTAAAGTGTAAGTTTTTGCATAAATATAAACCAAAATACTGTTACATATAATTATCTACAGTTTCTTTACTTAGCAATATCTTTCCATATGAATATGTTATCATTGTGCATTATGTAGACTTAGCATTATTTATAGAAAACTTCCTCAAATTACTTCTCAGATACTATCATTGCAAATATTTCTATAACTGAGACATTATCAATTTGCATGGTTACATTTTTTTGGTAACAAATTAGCTGTTTTAAATGTTCTACTTGCATAAATATTTAGATGACATTAGATATATTTCTTTTCTATACAACATTATGATATGAAAACCCTTCAGCATGCTAAGATTATAAAGTTACTCTTTTTCACAATATTTCCAAATATAAAATATTGTATCCACAATTTTTTTTTAAAGATTTATTTATTTATTATGTATAGTGTTCTGTCTGCACATATCCCTGCAGGCCAGAAGAGGGCACCAGATCCCATTACAGATGGTTGTGAGCCACCATGTGGTTGCTGGGAATTGAACTCAGGACCTTTGGAAGAACAAGCAGTGCTCTTAACCTCTGAGCCATCTCTCCAGCCCCCACAATTTATTTTTAAGATGCAATGCAAGATTGAATTAAACTTATTTTTTAAATACAATGAATAATTTACTCTATAAGACAGTAGAATTAAAATTCTTCCAAGCATCAATTGACCCGTATTTACATGTACCGAAACCTACTGGTAATCTACTTATGTGTGTTTAATTCCTAATATGGATACCAGTGAAGTCTGCGGTCAATTATTAGTGAATAAATAAATATGATAAAATGAATGGAAGGTAAATGTACCCAAAATAATTATAATAATTATTTATTAGTTTGGAATTATTGATGTTATGTAATCAAAACTGTTTTACTCTAAAACCACATAATGAATGAAATATTCAATTTGTGAGTAGCAGCTACTTTCACAAACCAAAGACATACATTGCTAATTCTGAAATTTTTAATATGTCACTATATGTAATTAAAATTTCAGCATCTGAAATGCAAAAATAATTTAATATATATTTATATGATTAATGTACACTAACATTAATTTTGATGTAATAATATAAGGAAAACATAACCCAATCAAATAAGTGCTGTTTTAATGTTTCTGATATTATTATAGACTATTAAACTTCTACTGAATATGCCTGTCGTCTTTTCAATATAATTTAGTACATCCTCCATACATAAGGCTATACATGTATTGTTCTTTCTTTCATTTCAGAAGTACTCTTTGAGATGACATCATAAAAGTCATTTGCAGGGCTACTAAGTGAATATTAATGAACGTGCTAATTCTAGAAGCTAAGCATATTCTTTGAAAGCTTGCTATGTGAACATAGCTTACTAATAACTAAGGAACAGCTACTATATTTATATAGAAGTCAAGATGAACTTACTGAAATACAGTTACAATGTGAACATGAGTGGATATAAATTATTTAAAATTATTCTCCATTTGAACTATTCCTAAAAATGTGCAGAAATTTCTGAAGCCTGTGGTCTGCATTGATGGACATTTTCATTCACCTTTATGTGGAGTTGTATTTCTTGGGTGATTTACTACTTCTTAAATGAAGCCACATTTGCAGGATTGCAAGCTTTCATATGCACAAATAAAACCAAGCCTCAGATATCCATTAACTTAAGGAAATTTCCTCTTCTCTTTGTCCTGTCACTTTTTTACTGTTAAAAAATAATGATGATATAATGGAGTTCATCTCGAGCCTGAATCAACTTATGGACGGAAGTTAATGACAGAAAAATAATGTATTACAGAGTTCTTTGTGTTATATTACCTTAATGCAAAAAATAAATTGCATTGTAGTTTCAGTTTCAATGGTGTTGGTTATGAATTCTGCAAGCAAGCATAACTTTGTTTAGTAACCCAGGTTCATCACAGGAGCCAGACAATTGCTCTCAACCTATGACAGCCACTGAATCTTTCTATTTGCTACTAATATCCTAGCCATCCTTAAGTTGATTCTTACATCTCAGCTTTCAGAAAATGAGTGATTACATCTCCATACCCTTTTCCTTTGGCTTTATAAAATGGACTGAATTACTTAATAGGTCTTGTTCTGCCCTTTGAATTCCAGGTCTGAATTCTCTGCTGAACTATCTTAGAGACTTAAGAATAAATTCTCAATGAAGTCATAGCCTGCATTTCTCTTTGAACTTTTATACAAATGTCACCATGTCCTATTATATAAAGTTAATTCAAAATGTAATGTTACATAGACTCTTACCCTTTAGTTAACTTTCAACTTCAGTGATTTCTCATCGCCACTGTTGCAAATATTAGACATAGAGGCAAATGAATACAGGGGAATTAACTAATAGAAAAACAATATTGAACTTCATCTAGTCTGAATCATGAGCAATGCACCACTTATGAGAAAGAGAATAGGTTATGATTATGTTTTTATCCTTCCAATGGTAGTATTTCAAAAATAATTAGTCTAGCTTCATGATAGAAAGCATATAATCAAGTAATAAAGCAAAATCTGACACAAAGTAATGGAGTTCTTGAAATAAAATGGGTGTAGGATGAAATCCATAATATTTAACTGCATTACCAAATTATATGTGTCAAACCATGTTTGTATTTCCTAACTGCTAGTTATATATCTTTGAAATTATGTGGACAAAGTATTATCCAAATGACCTGAAGGAAATTAAGATAAAAAGAGTTTGTGCTATAATGGACAAAGAAAAATCAAGTGGATTATGGATGTGAATCTATAAATAATCCCATGAATAGCATCAGTTTAAAATGGAAAACATGCTCAGCAAAAGAAACTAAATTGCATCAGTTAAAATGTGTAGGAATTAGTTAAAAAATTCATACTGTTTACCATAAAATAAAGTTACTGGGTTAGTATCTTGTGAAAGATAAATTTATTTAATTTTTCTTTATTAGGGCCCTTATAGAGTAATGAGCTATATGTTCATGCATGCATTCTGTTATAACTCATTAAGGTATTTAACATAACTATAATATGGTAATAATACCATTCTTTAAATTGTTAACTGATTTTCTGTTGTGATGTGTATTCTATGTTATCAAAAGTTAATTCAAATGTAGTTTGAACATCTGCTGTAAAAATGTTACATACTCAGAAATAAATCTATATGGGAAAAGGAAGTAAAAATAGTTTAAAATAAAAATAATGGAATAAATTATAAGAAATTTAATAATAAAATTAATAACATTGAATATATAAAGTTGATAGGAATGAGATAATCATAATTCTGAATAATATTGTTTTTCCCTTCTTACATTTTTATTTTTGAGATTATAATATAATTACATTTTCTCTGCTTTTCCTTCTCCAAAGCCTCTTATATACCTCCCCCCTCTCCATGAAATTCATGGCTTCTTTTATTTACTTATTGTTATTGCATGCATATATGTATATTTATAAAAATATATATTACTGAATATATACTGTTCAGTGGATGCAATGTTACTTGAAATCGGGTTTCTAAATACAGAAAACAAGAGTAAATATTTTCAAATATATGTAAGTTTTTCAATTGCTAAAGGGTATCTTTGTGAGTTAGATAATTTGTTCTCAAGCCTCTTGAAAAGTCACTGGCTTAGAAATGTCTTGTATAATGTCCAGCTATTGGCATATCAGTTAAAGACTCCTTTACTTCTATACAATTGGGACACCATATATTCTTCTCTTGTGCTCTCTTCAACTGGGACACCATGTATTCTACAATCTGGAACGTTTCATAAGCTGAATAGAATATATGCTCTGTAGTAAGTGGATATATAAGCATTAACATCTCATTTTCTTTTTTTACAATAACTAATTTTGTTACCTATATTTTTTAATATAAATTAGGATGGTTAACCATATCTGATGTAAAAACAAATAAGCAAAAACAAACCTAGAAGGTCTTATTTTTAAAAGAAAATTAACTTGACTACAACAGCATAGTTGAATCTGTTGACTATTTCTGGGAATCTTATGTAAGATATTTTGGTCTACTGAACTAAAATATATACATTCCTTAAATATTCATGTCAGTGCTTCAATATACAGTGCTTTAGACACCAAGTTTACAGTAGTTATCCAAGGGGACATGATCTCTTCTCCCTAAGTTGGAGATATCATCCCAAAGAAAATAATTCAGCATGTCTCAAGTCTGTGGTCAGTGTCCTAAAGAACAGCATAACATGAGGTCATGTAAATGATGACATGCCATATTTGGGACATTAGTGCTGGTCTTCCTGTGTCCCCTCATCCACATGGACAGAGGTGCATTAACAAAAGCAATTTAAAGAGTACAAAAAATGCAAGGGAGTCAGAGAAGAGAAATTTTAGGATACATAATAATGACTTTGCTTCATTTTCTTATCAGAATACTTGCCATGTATCACTTCATCATATTAAACTGAATAATTAATTATTCAGTGTCTGTGAAACCCTAAGCTGAATAATGTGTCAAAATCCAGTTTTTCAGGTTCTATACCAGTGCAATTCATCTACTTGCATTTCAGGCCAGTAACAGATTGTTAAATGATTGTCCTTGTTGATGCCTGAGCTATAGCAAATAATGAATCCTATTTTAAAAGTGTATGTATTTTCAAGGTTCAAAAAAGTCATCATTACAGCTTTCAAGAAAAACTAATATATGAAAAGTTAACTGTTTATGTAGGTTTTTCTGAGAAACTCATAATTTGAAAATGTTCACTCTTGATAAGTTAGCAAATGATAGCTAATCAATTTGAGTGAGAAACAACAATCCCAGTGGTCCTTTTTGGGAGTTTCTCCTTTTCTATTGAATAAGTTATGTAGGTAAAAGTTCACTAGCTTGAAGTCAGTTCCCATCTCTTCCAATGCCTTCATGTGTCTCTGAACTTTCTCTATGAAGCCTGAAAATATTCTAATTCTATGATCACCAACATAAGGATCATTGAAAGTTAATATTTTATTATCAAAAGAGAATGTCTGGAGTTCAGATTCTTTTTGTTGCTGATGTTTGTTTTGTTTTGTTTTAGTTTACTTGCCTTCGGGAAGAGGAAAGACACTGAGGTCAACTGCAGAAGACAATCATTTTCAGTCTACATGCATTTGGATAATCTATCAGAAAGAGTAGAAAAAATACTTTATATTTTATAGCAGGGTCTCTGAGAAGCATAGCATAGCCTTCAACGGTTAGTTTGTGATAAAGGACATTGAGGTCTAATTTTTGCTGTTTCCATATCTCAGGCTTCTATCAATTTGGCTGGTAACCATGTGCTTACCTTCGCTTTTACTTTTTATTCCTGCTTCTCTTTTGTATTTATTGATACAAAAGTTGGCTAAGTTTAAATCAAGTCTAGACTTATTGATCGCAACTCACCATTTAATTGTATATTCTGTTATATAGTAATAACAGGAGAGCCTTCTGAGATGTTTACATGAAGGGTGTCATGCATTGCAAATATAAGTGATGGATGGATTATATATTAGGTTTTTAAAAGTATTAGCAAACCTACTTACTAAACCACTTAAAATATTTTTGAAAAATCTTGGGATCCGGGGAGACAAGGAAGAGTAGAGGACAAATGCTATATTGATTATTTTTAAAAGTTAAAAAGAGTGATCTCAAATAACTTGAAAGAATGACATCAATACTTAATAAAATAATGGAATACATGTTCAGAAAGGAAATGTTAAGTCCAGAGGCAATAAAATCAAGAACAATATGAAAGATGATTTTCTGGTAGAAATTATGACAGGTTATCAGTATTCATTCCCAACAGAATGTAAAAATAACCTAGGCAACACAAGGAAAACTGTGTATATGTATGTATTTCTCAGTTAATAAATGAACCCTAAAAGACACATGATTTCATTTAATATTCTTAAAGTCATCTTCAAGTACATCCATTCATACAACATAGGATTTAGTTTGTATTTTCAATTTTAATTATTATCTGCCCCTGAATACTAAAACACAACAAACAGGCTACAGAGTCTATGTGCTGTTGTAAATACTAAATTTCATTGAGGTTTCTGAGAACAAGATTTGCCTATTTCAGAGGCTGTGGGATATATTAGTATGTATACAAATTTGAAGCTTAGTGACCTTGGTTAAACTTTGGCTACTTTAATAATCTAAATATATAACAGTATGCATTACTTGATATTTCTTAATTTCAGTGAATTATTACATTTAAGATGATATCACATTCTCTTCAGTCCCCATGAACATTTAGGATAGTACATATAAAATGTATTATAATTCATAACCATTATCACCTTTTAAAATGCAATAACTTATTTTAGTGAGCTATAGATATCCATACATGATATCATTATTTGTTAACAAAACACTAGTAAAGAATCTAATTAATTCCATATATTCTGCTGAGCACTAAGAATGAAACAGGCAGAGACAGAGAGTCTTTACCTTACAATGCTATGGCATAGTAACAGAATCAAATGTGAAACCATGAACACAATAACATCTCTACATACAGTGAATTTATAAGCTCAAGGTGATATAGTAACTATGAAAATTTTAAATTCATACTAGGCTGAGCTTCTGTTGAGTTCAACATTTTTTCTTGGTAAATTGTATTTTCACTTTATCTATTTGTTCTTTGAAAGAGAGGGGGTTTGCAAGTTCTCACGTTCAGGTGCAGTGAGATGGAGACATTGGAAGGTCATCTTATTCATTTCTACACCCTATTTTTAATAATATAGTTTATTCTCTGACAATTTGATATATGCATATAAATTTGTATTGATTGCTCTCAGCCCCCATCCTCTCTTCTGTCCCCCCCCCCAACTAATCACTGCCTTCCTCTCTACAAGATCCTTTCTGATGTTCAGACATTTTTGTTTTGTTTTATGATTTTTTGAGTTTAATCAAGTCTGTCCACATGATCACAGGTGTGATCCAACTATCCATATACCCACTGAAGGAAAGTGGGCTCACCAAAGGACATTCAACTGAAGACAGTGACTCCCCATTCACCAACATCCATCAATAGCAACTTTTTTTCCCCCTGTAAAGGGAAGGGCCTCATGAATTCCTCTTCTATCGTTGACTGACTGCTTCTAAGCCTAGTCAGATGCAGTCCCAGAAAAAGCAATCACAGCTTCTTTGAGTTCAATATTGTGATGGATGTGTCATTTCTAGAAAACAGTGTTTCTGTATTTTTCTCTCCCTACTATCTGGATCTGGATCTACATTTTTCCCAGCTTCTTTTACAGGAGTTTCTTTGAGCCTAATGGGAAGGGTGGTATGAAAGTCTTGTTTATAGAAGAGCACCCAAGCATCACTTGTTTTCAGTACTATAATCAGCAAAGAGTATGTTAATTCAAGATCATGAATGGTAAAATGAAGCTTCATTAATCAAAGATTAGAACAATATTTTTATGAATATAAGCACAAACATTTAGAAGGCATTTTGAAACTATGTCAAATTAGAAAAACAATAATAAGAAGTTACCCTTTAGAGTCTATTGACTCTCAGGCTAGGGAGTTTTGACCAGGACAACAGTTCCATTAATAAATTCTCTGCAGTGGATAATGCCTCAATTCTAATCAGAGAACAATCATTTATCCCCATAACATTCATATATTATTGGGCACTAATGGCCATTTCTTTCCTTGCTGGTAAGTACTGCTTCCAGTATTCATGGAGGAGAGACTTCCATAAAGACAACTGAAAAGAGTGGTCATATCCAAGTACAGGAATAATGATTATATTTTTAATATAAAATATTGTTAAAACACAGGAATGTGTATACATTATTTTTAAGATTGAGTATCTAGATATTTCCAGAATGAAATTATCTCATATAATCTCTAATGACTTTATGATTAGGTGAATGCTATTATTTGCGTTTACAGGTGGGGAGACACTCCTCAGTGGCAAAACATGTTCATTAGAGTCAATTAAAATCATGTATACATGTGCAAGTATGTAATCCCAAGACTTGGATGAATCTATGTGTTTTTATTACCCTTCAGTCAAAGCAAGATGGAGAATACATGATATGATCAAGATAAGTTAGAAGCTCTGCTTAGCCATCACTAGGCCAGAGTAAACTCATTTCATGTACAAATTCATGAAGCAGTGAATCCAAAAAACCTGAGGGACAATTTAAAATATCTAGTTGGAGGATTTAAAAGACTAGATGGTGGAATGAGGATATAGAAAGATTTATAACTCAATATGTTTTAAGCTGGGATATCAAGATGGGAAATCTTTATTTATGGCATTGTTAGCTATTACTATGGATCTGACATTACTGTGGAAGAAATGGTGAATATTTAAAGTATATGATAGGTTTATATTTGGTATTTTTGGAAAAACACAATTGGTAAATGGAATTGCCTCAGTATCACTCCTCATGTCCCTTCAGATAAAAGGGTCAGGAGCTCATATCATTAGCTCATACAAGTGATAATTGCCTCCAAAGCAATGAATTCAGTGGCTGTTGAAGAGTGGGAAGAAAAGGTGAGGACATTCAACTTCAACAAATGTGATACTTAAGCATGAGGACTCCAAGAATGTACAACCATATGTGAGGACCTAGAAAAGTAGAAGAAAAAACAAAAACCAGCAAGTATAAGGAAGTGGCTATTAGTGCTTCAAAATGGAAAAACAGATGGACATTTAATATCATTATATCTCAATTACAATAAGGATCAAAATACAAAAAAAAAATTGTTATTTGGAGTTCAGCAGAAAACTTGAGAAAATGAGTTTCTAGGGAATTATAAGAACAGTGAGGAAATTTTGAAAGTTTTTATAGTTTACAGGTGAATGCAGAGAACAGGGAAAGAAAGAGTTGATTAATTAAAAAGAACCTTATATATTAAGTGGTTTGTGTGAGACACAAGAGATGGATACTCAAGAATAATTCAAGCTTAATATGAAATCATGATTTTTCTGAAATTATGACAAAATCTTTTAGTACCAACAGTTCAACAACCATGAAAAAAAGCATTTAAGGTACACAGTTTAGAAATAGTATTTATGCAATCAAAAACATGTTTTAATAGTCTATTTTTCCAAGTAGAAAATTTATAATTCATTAAACCTTCATTACCAACAATTAATATTTATTACAGGTAAAAATAAATCAAAGAGAGATAAAGTGATCTTTAATAAACAGGTGAGCAGAAAGAGATTTGAAAATCAATGAGGGAAAATTGTCTTCCCCTTAAAGTGAATTAAGTTAAAATCAATTTATTGCCAAACCACGAACCATAATTTATTTAACCATTACTTTCAGGATGCAGAGGACTTGGCCATTAAACCTGACCGATTGCAGATTATAGAGACTTGGCAGGTGTCACCAGGGAAGCTGATGGACTTATTGATATGAAGGTCATAAAATCAGAATGGTCTTAGACATCCTCTTCAGCAAAGATGTACTTGAGAAGGATATTAATGGAGTCTTCAAATATATGTTGAAATATAGGTTTTGTTTTTTGAAAAATAATTTTTAGATATAAATCTGTACTAGGAGTTATAATATCAATTCATAATGTGAAATGTAACAAATTCGTGGCCTTGTAAAAATTATATGAAAATAAAGATAATTAGCATATTAATTATAATCTTAAGTTTTATGGGTCTTATTATATAGCCCTCCCCTATGTCTCTTCACATACCTCTATTCACATTTTTCATTTCCACCAATTTTCTGGAATTAAGCATTTTTAGAGTCTAATAATAAGAATGGTCATAGAGAATATACTTATTTTACTTAACTTTTATGGAATTATCATGTTATTTAATAACCAGTTCAGCCCTAGAGACACATAGATGCAGATAACCCTGAAGGAACTCAGTAGTTACACATATATCTCACACACATACACACACACACACATATATATATACATATATATATATACATATATACATATATATATAACTAAAATAGATAAAGAAGAGGGGCAATGAACTTGGGATAGAGGTCATAGACGGGGGTGAAGAGAGAAGACAGGAGAAGTTATTTAATTATATATTAAAATTTAAAAGTCTAAAACAATTTGTTGGACTTTCCCATTAACACAATAACATTAACAAACTGGAAACAAGAAGAGGACACAAACATGCGTAAACAAGCATAAACTGTGGTATATCTAAAAAAAGAGTAACTTACTTAACTTGAAGACTGAACTTGTAGATAAGTATTAAAGCATAAGCAATCATGAAAATGTGCTGTTTATAATAATTAAAAAATTATAATTGCATATGACTTCAGTTTATAACAAATTGGAGTATTTGCAAAATGAAACACATGGGAATGACATATTTATTAGCCAGTATATACATGTTTTTCCCATTTTATGTGAAAAAGTATTAAATGTATGCAAAGTTATATCTAAATTTGTTGTATTGGTTGTATACTATGTTAAAATGTTAAGGAAACTAACAGTTATATTTCTATTTCCTTCATATAGATGTGTAAAAAAATTTATGTAACCTATATGTCTATGTGTGTGAGGTGTGTATATATGATGTATGTGTGTGTATTAATATGTGCTAGTATGCAACTGTGTGAAACTTTGAGTATACCTCTGTGCTTGCTTTCTGTCTTATTTGAGATAGGATCTCTTGTTCATCCCTATGTACTCCTTTTTGAGCTGGCCAAAGAGCTCTGGTGATATTTCTGTCCCTGGATTCAATCTTGCCACAGAAGCACTGGGTGTACAGATGTGCACTGGTATTCACAGTTAATGCAGACAGAACTCGGAACTCAATTCTTCATGTGGCAAACACTGGGAGTCATAGAATCATCTCTCCAACCTCCAGCTACGTATTCTTATTTTTTTCAGTTTTAGGTTTTCTTTCTCTCTGATCTCATCTTTATCAAATTTCCATAATTTACAGACATTTCTGGAATCTACTAAAGATAGGATATTTATTTTTATTCATATATTTAAATGTTTTATGACTAATATCCTGAGCATTTCTTTTTTGTTGAATATATGTTATAATAACTGTAAAATGATAAAGAAGTTTATAAAACTTGGATCTTTAGAACATGTCACTCATCTTTTAGTGATTCATTTTTTTTCTTTAAGAAAATTCTACACAATATATTCTAATTAGATTTCCCCTTCCCCAAATCCTCCCAGGTGGCCCCTATTTCCCCATAGACCCATTTCCAAACCATTTCTTCCTCTCTATCTTTAAAAACGAACAGGCAAATGTACAAAAAAGCAAAGGTAAGAAAGAATCACACTCTCACACACAAAATAGAAAACACAAAAAACCAAATCAGAAGCCATAATATAAAAGCAAAAGATCAATAAGACAAATGACGCCCAAACAAAGCAACACAAGACAAAAACAATCTGCAAAAAACCAATTGGGTTTGTTTTTACAGCATGTTTTAATAATTCTTAAAACACTTCAGTATTTTTAAAATATGATTTTATTTTAGGTAGCATTTTTTTTGTGGTGTTCATTAACTCCCTTCTTGAAATGTGTGGTGGCAATCTGTTTATATTTTGTTTTCTCCAGTTACCATTCATTTCTTACTTTCTTGGAAAACCGTACTTCTATTAGATTTTAAACCGAATTAATTCTGAAGGCCATTTGTCTTATCTTAGAGAGAGTTTATTGTTCTCTTGATTTGTGATTATTTCTCTGCTATTTTGACCCCATTGATTAATTAAGGACTTATTTTGTGGTCATTGCCTCTCAAATGATTACCATGCACATATGTTTAACAAGTGTACATAATTTTATCTATTAAAATATTATTTGGTTTTCATACTACTTTATTTTCCATATTTTATTTGGATATGTCACTTGAAAACTTGTTCATTATTCTAAGTTTGAAACTTACAGTACAAATGTACAAGAACCATATTATCAATGCTTAGGTATCTTAGCTCTAGGAAACTTGTGAAGATTACCTTACTTTGATCCCAGACTGTGCAAACAGAAAGAAAATTCATGTTTTTTTTTTTTTTCGTCTACACATCCCAAACCATTATGTCTGTTTCTCTGGGTTTTGAAAATGTATGTAGTTGTTATTAAGGTCACTCCCTTATGCTATCCTTGTGTCTTATAATAATCTAGGACGTTTAAAAAATTAAAACTCAGTTTTCAGACTACAACATAGCTTCTTTTTGTTTTGTTTTGTTTTGTTTTTCTTTCATTTTTCTTTATTAAGAAATTTTCTACTCACTCCACATACTATCCACAAATCCCCCTCCTCCCTCCTCCCATCCCCCAGCCCTCTTTTCCTAGCCTCCCCACATCCCCCATCCTCCAAATTGAGGTCTCCCATGGGGAGTCAGCAGAGGCCAGCACACTGAGCCTAGGCAGGTCGAAGCCCCTTCCCACTGCATCAAGGCTGTGCAAGGTGTCACACCACAGGCACTGGGTTCCATAAGGCTGCCCATAGACCAGGGACAGATCCTGATCCCCCTGCCTGGGTGACCCCCAAAGAGTTTGAGCCAAACAACCATCTTCCATATCCAGAGGGCCTAGTCTAGTCCCATGGGAGCTCCACAGCCACCAGTCCACAGTTCATGGGCTTCCACAGTGTGGCAGGTCATCTCTGCATGTCCTCTCATCATGATCTTGATGTCCCTCGCCTGCAATATCTCCTCTCTCTCATCAACTGGATTCCCTGAGCTCAGCCTGGTGTCTGGTCGTGGATCTCTGTATCTGCCTCCATCTGTCACTGGACAAAGGCTCTATGATGACAGCTAGGTTATTTGCTAGGCTTGTCACTAGAGTAGACTGGGCCACGCACCCTCTGGACCACTGCCAGCAGACCAAGGTGGGGTCAACCTTGTGGATTCCTGAGAGCCTCCCCAGCAACCTGCCTTTTCCTATTCCCATGATGTCCTCATCTCTCATGGTATCTCCCTCCGTGCCCTCCCACTCTGTCCCTGTTCCAGCTTGACCGTCTCATTTCCCTATGTTCTCATCCCCCACTCCTTGCCCTCTGCCACCCCCTCACACCCCGTCCACTCATGTAGATCTCATCTACTTCTCCTTCACAGGGTCATCCATGTGTCCCTACTGGAGTCTTTCCCTGTTAGCTAGCCTCTCTGGAGTTCTTACTTTGTATTATAATTATTGATACTGCAGGAAAATCATATCTAGGAAAAGTACCATTATGTTCTACACAGCTGTAAAATTAATTGTTCTTGACTTTCTCTTGAAGTAAAATGTACCAAAGCTATGACTGCTCTAAATATCTGTTAGGGCTAGCCAGTTTTTTTTAGAATTAAACAGCTTTATTGCATAAGATGTGATACTTATATAGAGTGATGTAAGTGCTTTATATTAATTGTAATATATTATTTCAATAAATTTAAAATAAAAGTGTTATCATTTTGACAAGAGAAATTGTATATTAAAGACAATACCAAGAATGTCTAGAATTTTGGTTTATTGTAAAATAATAATGATTTAAATAACTATAGAACATGTTGAATTATACACTTTATATTCAGTCTTGAGGTACTAAATAAGATTCCTCTTGAAAATGAATCACTCAATTCATTAGTGGATAAATAGTTTTATCAAGTAAAGCACCATGGAGAAGAAACAAACCAGAGATTCATAAAGGAATTATCAACTTTATGTTTCTATCCCAACCTTAAATTGTTTAATGATTTTGCTTCACATGAGAAATTACTTAAAGCCAAGCAAAGGGCTTTATGGCTATTTGGCTGGCTACAATTTGGACAACTATGGAGAATTTCTGAACCCTTTCTGACTACAAGGGAACATTTCCATGTAGAAAACAATTTGTGTCCCAAACAGGTTCCTTTAACAATGAATTCATTTGTTGTTCTAAAACACTCATTATTTCTAAAGATTTCTTTACAGAACTTGGAGAATCTAGTCAGACAACTTTCATTTATAAGAGTGAGTGTATTTTGAACTTTCAATGTTATCTGGATTGCTCACAGTAGAATTCTGCGTAGGCAATTATGCAACATTTGGTCATGCAAGGAAAAAGAGCCCCATAAAATAACCAGACCTACCAGTGACATGGTGATGAGCTGCCACTGTGCGGGCTTCACTCACTGACGTTATTCTAATAATTTTATCTTTGTGTTTAAGATGGTTAACCTGACACTTATTATGATAACAGCACATGTGAATAAAAGAATAAATTATGAAGTGCACGATTCGTATTGATGTAAGCATTTGTTCCCTATCAGAAGTGTGCCTAGAAACAGCAGTCAGACAATGCTCTTTACCTTCTACATTGAACACTGCACACTGCCTGGCTTTAGATATAATTACTTCACATAATTGTTTCTGTCAAGAATAAATGAAGCCTTAAAAGAACAATGCAATCATTACAAGTGGAGCATCTTAAGATACATATTACATTGGGCCGTTTATTGGTCCTGTTTTCCAAGCTGGTATTAATGGCTGCCAATTCTCAGACTGCATCTTCAGACACCAAAATCAGAAGTTTGAGATCCAGACAGGCTCATCGGTAATTTTAAATATATTATTGTTGCTCAGAAAAAAATTAGTAAAAGTAATATTATTTTCCAGTTATTCTATTCAGTTCTGTGAAACTATGCATAAGAATCACCAGCAGAAGAAAACATACTGCCCAACATCTTTATCTTTAATTTTGGATTCACATTATTAATACTCTCCCTTAGAATTTTTGGTTTATGGATCATATTTACTTCTCCTAGTCTCAGATTTACATACATTAGATGGGAGAGCTGATAAGGTAACTTTTGCAAATTGTATTAGCATAAGGTAGTTATAATTGTATAGCCCAGAAATATGTAGCACTTTGTTTGCAATGATGAAATATAGTGGTCAGCAAGTCTGTTCTGCTATGAAGAAATAGGTTTCAAGCAAAGTTTATTTCTGTGTTACATTCTGTACAGGCATTGTTCCTTGCTGTCTTCAAGATTTTCATCCAATACTTTTATAAAGAGTAAAAACTGAATTCTCCAGCCACTTTTATATAAAGGCAAAAAGTATTTGCATATCACATAACCTAGACATAGCACTCCATGCACTTTAATTCCCCTCTAGATTCTTATAATACTTAATATAATGGAAATGGCCTGATGACAGTTTTTGCCTGGATTATGTAGGTACCAAAGAAAGGAAGATATCCAGGCATGGTTAGTGCTAATATAGTACGATTTTTTTGTTTGTATTTTTTATACATTCCATCTGCAATAAGGTAAAATCAATTGACAGAAGCAGAAACAGTGTTTGCAGAAAATCAAATGCGTGATCATGAGGAGAGTATCTGTGTATACATTTGTGTGTATATAGTAGTATTTATACACCTCATATGAACTTAAAAATTTATTCATTAATTCATTTATAATATTTAGCAAAAGGCTGGTAACTGTGAATACAGACTGTGCATGTGTATACTTGAAAATACATGTGTAAATTTAACTAAGTGCCCCATAAGAAAGTATTAGAGTACTCTGTCAGTTCATATAGGGGCCCTGAACATTATTGGAAAATGAATTGTATAAATTATCTAAAGAAATGTCCTGGGGGGAAAAATGGGAGGACATTAGCATGGGCCAGAGTCAGTGTAGAGTCCCACCCCAGACTGAGATGCTTTTAAAATAGTATATTTTAGTGGAAATTATTATTCAGGATCCTTCTTATATGACTGCATTAATTGCTTCATAAAGGAGTGTATCTTTTGTGGTCACCTTTTCAAGGCTAGGATACCGCATGTTTCCTGGTCTTGTTCTAGTGTTTTCTCTTGCATGTGAAGACACTACAATGTCTCCTGGAGGAGAGAGCAACAAGATGTCTGTAGAGAATCAAACCCGATGCATGTTCTTACTGGATCTTGAATGTTTTGGGATCTTTATCTTTGACATTATCCAAGGAATGCTCAATCTTACCACAAGGACACATGCTCAACTATGTTCATATCAGCACTATTCATAATAGCAAGAACCTGGAAACAACCTAGATGCCCTTCAACTGAAGAATGGATAAAGAAAATGTGGCACATATACACAATGGAATACTACTCAGCAGTAAAAAACAACGATAACAAGAAATTTGCAGTCAAGTCGATGGAACTAGAAAATATTATCCTAAGTGAGGTAACCCAGACTCAGAAGGACAAACATAGTATGTATTCACTCATAAGTGGATACCAGATGTGAGGGAAGGGATGGTCAGACTGCAACCCACAGCTCCAGAGAGACTAGCTAACAGGGAAAGATCCTAGGAGGGACACATGGATGACCCAGCAAAGGAGAAGTGGATGAGATCTACGTGAGCAGACTGGATGTGGGGTGTGGCAGAGGGTGAGGATTGGGGGATGAGAACATAGGGAAATGGGAGGGTCGAGCTGGAACAGGGACAGAGTGGGAGGGCAAGGAGGGAGATACATGATAGATGAGGACATCATGGGAAAAGGAAGAGGCAGGGTGCTGGGAGGCTCTCATATATTTTTGTTATGAACAAAAAGTGGATAAAGATAAATAAGAATCAACTAGACCAAGCAGAAGGGAATATTTTAAGAATCAGAAAGAAGCTCTTGCTACTAGGGATATGGATAGTTATGTGTGGACAAGGAGGGATGATTGGAATCAGAGGGTCAAAAGGGGAGGGTGAGAGGAGGGTGAGAGAGGGAAAATCAGGAGGAACAACTACAACTAAGGTAAATTTGAGGTGTTTTATGGAAACCTAATACAGTAGAAGCTTCTTAACGTATATACATATTTGAAAGATCTAAACGGAATAGCCAAAAACAGGGGAGATGAAGCCAAAATTAGGCATCTCTCATTACCAAACGAAGCCTCCAGTTCTGGGAATAGGTTACAGCCAATTGAGTTGTTGGCCAAAGAGGCCCTATTGGAACTCCAAAACAGCCCATGCCATTGTCAAGGCTATTGGTTGGCTCTTTTTCTCCTCTTTATTTTTTCCTATTCCAATTACTTTTTGTCACTCCACGTAGTTAAAAGGGAGGTTTATTTTGTGGGGTAACTTACAAGTGAAGGGATAGGTTACAGGGTCTGGGAAAGGTGTAGCACAGTCCAGTGGTGTTCTCTGGAGAACTCTGCTTGGTCTACCTCCAGCGTCCAGGATCCAGGAACCAAGAGAGCTGGCTCATCTGGATCTCGGGTCTTCAGGGTTCTCTCTCAGCCCTGCCTTGTAGGCGTGACAGTTACCGAAGCCTCAATGGTGGTTGGAACTTCCAGCTCAAAGCTAGAATGGCTACCCACTACAACTAATTATTATTATTATTTTATGACTAATTGTTTTTTATAAAGATTGAAAAAAATGTTGTGGGTTTTGATGGGAGGGGATGTAGAGAGGATATTGGAGGAGTTGGAGGAGAGGAAACTATAATCAGAATATATTGTACTAAAAAAATCTCTTTTCAATAGAAGAATAAAAAATGATAAGCTAAAGATACATAAAAAAGAAATCAGAAGTGTTATTAGAACAAGGAGTCCTGAGATTTTTGTTTAAAATAAGCAATACAAGTTCATATTAATAGAAAGAGAAATATAACTTTACTTTTTTCTCCTTTTATTAAAAATAGATTTTTCTCACATAATATATCTTGATTATGGTTTTCCCTTCCTCTACTCCTCCAAGTTCATCCCTAACTCTCTTCTCATCTATATCCACTCTCTTTCTAGCTCTTATTAGAAAATAAATAATTTTTAGAATAATTTTAATTATTATTAAATAATTAGAAAATAAATAAGGGTTCTAAGTAATAATAATATAATAAATATAATATATAGTATAATTAATATACTAAACAAAAACTGATACATTGAAATTGGAGAAAATAAACAAACAGAAAAAACAAGTGCCCAAGAGAAAGAACAATAATCAGAGACCCACTGGGCCACACACTCACGGAATCCCATAAACAGTAGTCTGGAAGCCACAGTATACATGCAGAGGACCTGATGCAGACCCATGCAGACCCCATGCACACTGCCTCTGTGTCTGTGAGTTCATATATGCTTTGATCATGGGGATTTAGAGGACCTTGTTTTCTTTGTCTCCTCTACCCACTTGAGTTCTTAGATGCTTTCTGCCTCCTCTTCTGCAAGGTCCCCTCTGTCCTAAGAGGAAGGATTTAATAGACATTCCTTTTGAGGCTGATAGTTACAAAGTCTCTCATTCTCTGCATAATGCTGTGGGTATCTGTATTTTCCCAAATTCTTAAAAGGAAACGTCTCTGATAATTGCTAAGCAAGGAACTCATTTATGAGTATAACAGTATGTGTAGTGGGGGAAGTGGGAGAAGGGAGGGAGGGGGAACTGTGGTTGGTATGTAAAATGAAAAAAATATAAACGAAAAAGTCATTTTATTACTATGTTTTTGTTTTGTTTTGTTTTCTCTTTAGAACAGTAGCATTTGGTTTCCCCCTATGTCTCTGGATAGCTAGCCTCAGGTTTTTGGCTACGTAAGCAGTGCCAGATATGGATCCCATCTCATGGAGTACATCTTAAGTCAAATCAGATATTGGTCGGTTACTCCCACAAGGTTTGTGTTACCATATGTCATTAAAAAAAAAAAAAACTAAACTGGAAACCATAAATTATACTACAAGGGCCAGTGCCAACCCATGCAGGTGCTGCGCACACTGCCTCAGATTTTATGAGTTCATGTAGGCATATCTTGCGGGCAGAACAGCATTGTAATCAGAAGGTTTGTGTCTGGGTTGGTGTTTACATTTCCTTTTTGATAGCATGCAGCATGCCTTCTTGAAGTGAAGATGTTACAACACAGGAGTGAAAGTTCTTTGTAGACACCAGCTTGACTTCTCCATGTTTGATGTTTGCCTTCAGCAATGGGGCCTTCCTGTCAGTTTGTGGAGAGCGACCTGTAGTCTTGGAAATAGACTGTCTTATTTGTGTATTTCCAGAGGAGTCCTTTGGCCAACAACTCAATTAGATGTAACCCACTCCTGGGACTGGAAGCTTCGTCTGGACAACAGATGGCCAGTTGGGGCTCAGAATCCCCCATGACTTGGCAATTCTGTTTAGATCATTTTCACATGTGTATATATTTTAGGACGCTTCTGCTGTATTAGATTTCTATAAACCCCGCAAATGGTCCTTTATTTTAGCTGTCTTTCCCCATATTCCCTCCCTTGTGTCTCTCTTCCATCCCTCTCCCTACATGAATAACCTGTTCCAGACCCCCTGTTCCAGACCCCCCATCCATCTTGTAAATCTATTCTATTTACCTTTCCTAAAGAAATCTGTTTCCTCCTGTCACACTCTACACCTAACCACTGTGGTTCTATGATTTACGTCTTGGTTATCATTGACTTAACAGCTACTCTTTACATATAAGAGAATACATACCATATTTTGTTTATGGGTCTGGGATACCTCACTCAAGATGATATTATCAAGTTCAAGTTCTATTCATTTACCTGCCAATTTCATTCCCCCTCCACCTTTTAATGACTAAATAATATTTAATTTATTCATTCTTCTGTTAAAAGACATCAAGTTTCTTTCCAATTTCTGGCTATTATGAATAGAGCAACAGTGAACCTTGTTGAGAAAATTTCTATGGCATAGGATAAAGCATTCTTTGGGCATATGCTCAAAAGCAATAAATTGAAAGAATGCAGTGTGCTTAACTATTTATCATAGCCATTAAAACATTGATACTATATACTTACTTGTGTTTGTATATATAATACTTATACTTACACATATAATATTACATATAGTTTTAGGGTGAGCATCAAAGTGCCTTTTGTTCAAGAGCTAGCTAAAATATTTAAATTTTAAATGTCTAAATGTTGTAAATATACATGTCATGGTATTTTCATAAATATATCTATTTGGAAAAATATTCTTCAAACAAAAATTATATGGCTGGTGTTTTGTTTTTGGGAAAAATACAGATGGCCATGATATGGATGAAATGCACTTCCATTCATGGCTCACACTTATGATTGCTGTATATTGCATATTCACAACTATTGATTAGAATGGAAATGTTTGTATCCAAATTTCAGTACAAGTCTGATATAGTCTTTAAGGTAAGAGTTATTGGATATTTTTCCTTACTGGATTTTGCTAAGTTGTTATTTAATATGTTGGGGGTTTTCATAGAATAAATACAATCAGATGCAATTTGAGCTACATATAAAAGTATAATGACCCTGACTTTTAAAAAAACGTCATTCATACTATGAAATTTGTGGAATTAACAAATCTACCTACTAGATAATAAATGAGTTTATCTTTTAAAAGAGTTGGCTTGGTAAATATGTGGTTAATAAAATAACATTAATGCTGATTTTGGAGCATATCAAGAGGAAAGAGTTAGCAATCACCTTTTCATTTTAGAAAATAACAATGGTGTTGCTTTGTCTTAGAATATGATTATTTTTGAATGCCACACAATGAGTCCTTCATAATTTAACATTTTAATCATTTCAAGGTGATTTGCTTTTACAGCAAGAAACCCTGTGTTGGCACTTTCACCACATTTCGTGAGCATAATCACATATTAGTTGCAATTTTTCTGCAACATAAGACTTAATTATGTTAAAGAACAAAAGCTTCTTCTTTAATAAAAAGTATAAAATACCACAGATACCTAGTTTGACTAATACTGAGATTGGAAAGTCATTACCACTAAAAGTGTCAGATCTCATGAAGCATTAAAAGAATTCCAGGTATCAAATTCTGAATGTCTTTACTAAGCTGTTTCATGGTATCAAGTACCATTGGAAATGTGATGAGTCTTCATGTAAAAATGCTGATTTGAATTAGATTTAGAATGTATGCCATCCTCAATTAGCCTTCCCTTCATCAAAATGATCTCACAAACACAGAAAATGAATCTTTATTTCCTCCTTTGCACATGGGAGGTCATTTGTCAGATTTAATATACTTCTACCTATGTCTTCCTACATGATTGGAGTTCAAGATGGATGACCATCGACTCACAGGAAAAGTTTTAGTTTAAAACTTAAATTTAATTTTAGTATAATAACAAAATCATTCATATTGAGGCTTAGAGTGATATTGAAGAAAGCAACTGATTTATTTCACTTTGAGGAGGGAAAGGACACAAATTATAGTTTCTTTCTTATCACTCTTCTAACTTCTAGTTCACATATAAATGATTTTTAGTTCCTGTATTGAAAAAAGTAGATATTCAGACATTTATTCCTAAATCATTACAGACTCCTTACAGTTCAGATCTAAGTTAATTATAGTGGATTTGATACCACATAAATCATTTATTACAACATTGTTTGTTGGAATAAGTGAAAGAAACTATAATTATGTATGGAACAATTAGATAATTCTGGTGCCCTTATACTGTATTTATCTATAAATAATAAAGTCTATTGAAACTGTAATCTGATTATACTGGTGATGTAAAATATCTGTACCTGGCATTTCTAATACATGTTTATGGCTTTCTATTAAAGATAGTTTTATCTATTTATAAAGAAGACTATTTGTAAAATAGTGTTCATAAATCTCAGAGAAGTTATTGTTTATACGAACATTTGTGTTCTTGTAATTATACTGAAGAACTTGACTGTAGCCGCAGAATATTAATATCTTGGCAAACATTTCAATATTGAAGGGAAAAGAATCTTTTTGAGAGGTTTTGTGTAAGACTTGAATTATTCAGTACAATAGTATCCTCAAGGTGAGAACACAAAGCAGATATTAGTAAAATCTTCTTTCTCTTTTGGCAATAAAAATGATGGCTATAAAATTTTGTTTTGTATAGAAGCTGTTAGTAGCCACTCATACAAGTAGCTAGAAAACAGTACCATGAACTGTAACTCTGTAAAGCATTCACTTATGCAATATCAAAAAAAATTATAACAATTTGCCATGTTACTGCACAATACTTCTGAAGAGTTTATGAGAGGATTCAAAGGGAATAAAAATAGATAATTTTTAAGGAAAATAAGAAGGCCAATGGAATAGCATGCATATGATGTTTTATAATTCTTTTAGGAAAATGCTTTATTAAAGCAATGGTAGGAACGTCTGTTAATACACATTTAGTACGGGTCAGGATTTAAATGCTGAGGGCAAGTGTGTCCTTCATATTTGACATGTGATAGAAACAAAAATTCTAAAGCCTCACTTAACAATAAAACAAATCGTTAAATAACTGTAAAACCTAACTGCATTTCAGGTTACTACTTGAAATTATTGAAAATTTGAACACTGGAGGATATTAATTTCAGTCTTATCTAACTTACAATTAATTGTTGTTAAATTGTTTATAGTTATGTGATTAATTAAAAGAAACTGAATGGTCTTAATGTTTATTATTTACACATGTATCTTTTACTAACTTAACAATAATTTTGGCCACACACACATTGTTTTTATTGGCACTAGTAGGTGTTTAGGCAGAGTCATTTTTTTCCTCCTATATGTAGGTGTTATCTTTTATTAATTTTTCTTTAAAACTATACTGTAATAACATCATTTGTCTATTTCTGTCCGTTCTCAAAGTCTCCCATATCCTGGCTCGCTTTCAGATTTGTAACGTCTTTTCTGCTGTTTCTAAGTGCATACTTGTATGTGTATATAAACCTAAATATAAATGATTTAGTCTGTATTTTGTTAACTATATACATGGTTTCAAGTATAACCAGTTAGTATTGTATAACCAATTGTTGTGTTCTTCCCTGTGGAAGACTATTTCTCCTACTCATAGCGTTTCTTAATTCTCTGTACTTCTTTGTGCTAGGTTAGGTCCTGGTGGGCTTTCCCTAACCACTTTGCAAGTGTATTATGGTCCTAGTTGAGCTCATGTTCAGGAAGTCATGTTGGTGAGATTTTATGAGTGTAGTGTCTTTACATTACCAGAAAATACAGTTTTGTAGCCAAACTCTTACCCTCTGGCTCTTATAAATTTTGCTCTTCCTCTCCAAAATTATTTTGTGAGCCTTAGGTTAGGAGTTGTTTTGTAGATATAACCATTGGGAACTGGGTCCAGAACTCTATCTTTTTACTGTTGAGGTTTTCTCTAATGGTCTTCATGTCTATGAGACAGAACATTCTCATCACACTGTGAGAAACAGGTCATAGGCTCTATGGTAAATCATCAGTAGAGAACTAAAGAGAAAGTACAAAACAAAAAGCTTATCATACAAAAATCACGTATTGTTTTAATTGAAATTATATATTCTGTTATGGAGTTTTCAAATGCAGTATTTTAAAATTTAATGATGTATTTGGAAATTATCATAATAATGTAGTAGACAAATATATATTATGAAAATAAAGAACATCTTTAGTCTATCAAAAACTCTGAGTTCTAAAGTTTGGAATGAATTTATGTATTGTGCCTTCCATGTAAACTTAAGAGAAGATGGTCAATCTCTTAGTATCATACAATTAATCAAGAAAAAGTAATACTAATTCTGAATGTTGTGAATTGTTAATAATAATTAAGCTACTTGAAGAATACTTTTAAAGATGAAATAAAAATAATAAATTATGCTTTTTAAATTATATCTTTTAATTAACTATGAAAGCTATGGAATCTTGCCCAATACCATATAACTTTGCTCTCTGAAACTACTAACTTAGCAATGAGTTTTATTTGGATTATGTGCAGGAATATGGGTAAGGAGTAATTTACAGGAGCAGGAATAGCACAAAGGCAGCTGTATCACCAGAGCTCACACCAGCACACGTGACAACCTACAAAACCTGGAAACATGAGGTACGTGTCACAGACTGGAGTTTCCCCTCCAGGTGGTCCAGCTGGTCTGAGCCTCTTCCAGACAGCTTGGCTGTTCTTTGTTTCTTCTATGAAGTTTGGTTCTTATCTGCTTCTTCAAAGCTGCTTGACTCATCTGACTATCATTTTGCAATTTTTATTTTCCATATATTCTTGGGGAATGATGACTTTGCTGAATTTGGTAGGTAAGTTTCAGGGATATCTCCTTGTAAACATCTTGTCTTAAAATACCATGTTGTCTTACTTTGTTTTATTTGCTATGTCTTCACAAGCTTCCTTTGGAGGAAATTGCTGTGCAGCACATAGTGATCAGGGAAGAGTGTCAAGTAACTATAAAAATAATCTATTAATTATTTTTCTATAGTGTTGTTCTTAGTGTAAAAACAAAACCGTCAAACAAGATGGAAGATTGAAAGCTGGAAAAAACACACGACTATGTCGAAGTCACCAGGTCCTAACATGTAAATGTTTTCAAAATGGAAGCCATGAAAACATAAAGATCTTAGAGGACAGTTTCTGTGGAACATGAACTTGTAATGAAATTTTGCAGAGCAAAAGCCAATGTGTCCAACACAAGTCTAAAGAGCAAGCATGTAGTGAGAGTATGAAAATGATGATATGCTAGTGATGGTAACAATGGTAGCTGTCTGAAATTTATTGAATATTCAATGCATCCTACTAACATTTTATTCAATTATCAAATTCCATTGAACCTTGAGGATTAACTTTAGATTTAAATTACTTAAATTTGTCATGTACTGAAATAAAGAGGGCAAAGTAAATATTTAGTTTTTATGCTATATTTTCTTCCTAAATGAGTTCTATGAAAAGAAAGATACTGTTCAGTTAAGATGTATTGCTTATTTAAGAGTCAATAAAGAAGTAAGATTCAGTGACAGAATTAGTATTCAAATAGCCATATTGTCTCCAAGGCTCTTGAATCTCATGAAGGAAGAGGAAATTTTATTGATCTGGGAAATGGCATCAGATTATGCTTATTGTGTATAATAAAGACTATTGATTTTCTCAACAGAAAAATGGCACTTTAAAAAGCCCATTTCTGAGCATCTGAAAGTGAATGGCACTTTCTGAAGTTTCCCACATATTTTTTTTAGATTTATTTATTTAATTTTATGTGAATGCGTGTTTCGCCTGTGTGTATGTGTGTGTACTATATGTGTGTCTGGTGCCAATGGTGGGCAGAGGGCATCAGAGCCCCTGGATCTTGAGTTATAACTGGTTGTGAGCTGCTGTAACGGTGCTAGGAACAGGGTTTTCACGAAATCAACAGTGCTCTTATCCAATCTCTCCAGACCTTCAAAACCATTTTTATGGAACAAAGGTGTAAATTTGTGAAGCAATATTGTCTACCAGTAGAACAAGTGTTCATGGCTGTAATGAGGGCTTTTCATTAGTAATCTGAATTGAAAGTGCAATCTATTAACTAATTTAAGACAGTTAGTTAGTAATGCTGTATGATTTCATACATAAGAATTAGTTCTTCAGTTTACTTATTATGAATAAGGCAGGAAGATGTTCCTTCCTACAGAAAATGTAAGTGTTCACATTTAATGATGGTAGTCAAAAAGAAATTTGGAATATGTTATTTAATTTGTAATTACTTCATTGAATGACAGGCTTATAAAATGACAGGTTTAGAATCTGCTGAAATATGTCAGACAAACATTTGTTGATTTTTGATTCATAGAAAGCTGAAAGAGGTGACTGAACTTGCTACTACATTTACAAAATAATAACAAGGTAATGACTTTTATAAATGACTAAATTTAAGTTTTCTTTAAACAAATGTATTTCTTCAATTTTTATATTTTATTATTATATAAATAATTATGATGTAACTTTGGATAATGCATCTTGACTTTTAATTCACTTAATCCTTCAGATACGTAGATAATTCTCAGACAGACTTCAAAATCTGTTAAGAACATCGCTAGATGCTATTTTCCAAAAATATTGAAGTCCTACTATGTGGCTAGAAGTGAAACATGACATACAAGTTGTGCTGATTCTAGGCCTGGACCACCAATAACTTCCATGTGTGGTTTCTCATGCTGTGTGCTGGCAACAAAGTTTAAAAAAGAAAATTTTTCAAAAAATTCAGAAGTTAACATATGCTTTCCTGAACCCTCAATTGACAACATAAAATAGAATAATGAAGTTCTTTAACTTTTTTCTCTAAACTATTTTACATGCAAGAAATAAATCCCCTGTGTTTCAGCTATTATTTTTATTCCAGCTATGGCTTGTGAGCATAGCTTGCCTTATTTTCTTGAATAGAAAATTGAGTATTTCATTAAGACAATCCTAGATTAAGAGTGAGTATTTATGTCTTCAAGGGCTGGTGACGGAAAGCAAGGACTGCTATGCTCCTCTCTACAAGAGTTGATAAGATTGTAGTCAACAATTCCTGCAAAAGGAAACGTGTCATTACTAACCCTGTTGTTTTATAAGAACATTAGAAACATGATGATGATACTACAGATTTGTTTTTGCCAGTTGAGTTATAGTACTATATTTGCAAGAAAGAGAAACTGAAAAGATGTATAACAAGTTTTATAAAATAAAAGAGAATAGAGAACTTGTACAACATTCAAATCTCAAGTTTAGAAGAGGTAATGATATTGTAATAGTTTAGATAAATCAGAAATGGTTCAGATGAATTTATATTATATATAAATATAAGGGACTGTGGAGAAGGTTTACTCATTCAAATTCTTGTTGTACAATCATGAAGACTTCAGGTCAGACTCTCAGCAATAATGTAAAAAAGTCTGTTTTGAGCAAAGCTGGAGAGGCAATGACTGGTGGACGGGGTGGCTGGCAGGTTGTCTTACTGAACTTAGTGAGAAAACTTGATTCAAAAATTCACTGAATTATTGAGAAAGACAAACTATGGCAACGTCTGATTCCATACAAATGCATACAACCAATGTGCACCTGAATACACACATGCACACACACACACACACACACACACACACACACACACACCAGGAGAAAGACATCCATTGTCCATAAAATATAAATTGTTTATAAAATATAAGTTTATAAATCCATAATTATATCTATATCTATATCTATATCTATCTATATATCTATATCTCTCTCTCTCTCTCTCTCTATCTATCTATCTATCTATATATATATATATATTGCTTCAGCTGTAGTATTCTGTTACAGCAGAACAAAGCCCACTAAGACAACAGTTAAGATCTTTGATTTCCTAAGAGAAAGAATGACTGCTTTTGTTTGCACAATGGTTAGTCAGTGACCATAACAGCATCTGACAGACAAGGGCTGTCATCAACAAATGTGCATTTGTCTGTTAGCTGGGTAGGAGCTCCACATTAATTTACAGCTGTATTTGTGGTAATGCGCAGATATGAGGGAACAAGAGTTGAAGTTGTGTGCAGTCCTCCATAGTCCCCTGTTCTCTTCTAACGTCTGTTTGTGCCAAGCACCTCACTATTGGATGAAAACTGTGAGCTGGCAGTCATAATTAGAAATGGCAGTGCGTCTCTTATCATGTGTTTCTGCATAACTTTGTGAGGGAGAACCTTTGTTCTGACCTCTACATCTGCCCAGAATGTTACATGCATAGGAGGAATGTCTAATGTTTTCAAGCATTAAAGATTTATGGACCAGAATTTGTAAGCACTTAACATTAGTCTAACACTTCTGTGTCTTGGTTTTCCTGTTTGCCCAAACACAGTGTAAACAATTTTTAAAAAGAAAAAAATATAGAAGGAATGATAATAGAACTATAAATATAGACCTAATCCTCTACCCATTAATTAGACTTAGGCTATAAATAAGAAAACAAAGCAAAAATCTGACAAATGTGCTGTAATAGTCAGGAAATGACAAAACCCTTGCATTTATATGGTCCTATAATCCAGAACTTTTGTAAAATTATTGGAGCATGAGGAGATATGATTCATAAACAGATTTAAATGAGACATGTCAACGTTTGTCTTTATGATAAGTAAATTTTCTTGCCAATTTTTGAATTAAATATGCTTTATATTTTGTTTAATGCTCTTGATTTAGATTGTAATACCATGAAATTTTTCTAGAAATTTAACCTATGGATCAGTTTTATTTCTTTCCTAGAAAATTATAACTATTATTACTTTGCACTTTTTCCTATTTGCCCTGTTCTCATAAGTGATGTTTATTATTGTGTTATTTCTGATTTATTTTCTCCTGCAGTTGTGTAACAATTTAATATTTTAATACTATGTTTTGCACACATTGCAGGTTATTTTAAGGATTTGTTATTAATACTAGAGAAAGTTCTTTTAATGATTTCTTTATTTGCCTCTTCTTCCTTCCTATTTCCATTAATATCTTCTTCACCCACTGCAATTAGAGATTTTATAAAATGTTTAATATATGACTATCGACACTTTATTCCTTACATGGGCTCTTGTAAGACCCACACTGTATTAAAATACAATTTAAATAAACATAATTATAATATTATGGAAGTGTAATTTCAATAATAATCCATACATATAATCTATTTCTATAAAGTGTAATGTCTATAATAACCAGAATAGTTTATATGCTCCTCACTTATCTACTTTTCTTATTTCTGTAACTGTGCATGTTTCAAACTACCCAGTTTTAAATTTATTGGGCTTACCAGTAAGTCCCTTGTGAATCAGTTCAGTCTGAAATCCCACTTGGTAAATCTGAAGGTGTAAAATAAAATTATACTTTAATTTTCTCATAGTCAAGACCAGTTATAATTACATTAAACTATTTACTCTAATATTTTCTTTTGTTAATTATAAACAAATAAAATTTAACATATTTACTTTATCTAATTTGGGCACATGTGACCAATATAACTTTATCTTTGATATAATAAACTAATTTTTGAAAGACTTAGATCACTTTAAAAAGACAAAGAAAAGCCAAGAAATTGAGTTCAAAAATAATTCCGAAATTAAACAGAAGTAATATGTATTCTGCAATGTTAAGGAAAATTAACTTCCTTTGAACAACAATATAAAAATATCTACATTTTATAACACATGTGGAATATTTCTAATACAATCAATGTTTATAATCTATCTTATTCTTAATATTTAAATGCCTACAGTACATTCTATCAAAAATTTATGTTAGTATGTATCTCTATAGTAATACTCTCAGTCATATCAGCAAAATTATGAGTATGTATTACATATTATCATCAAAGAAATTATATATATTTATTATATATATATATATATATATCAACATTTAACAAAAGCAACTTTGAGCATATGTTTTGTAGAATAATTTCTGAACTAAAGAGATAACCCTTGATGTGTTTTTACAAATCCCAAACTGGTGAGGGTAGTATATAAAGAAGGAGGCAGGAGAAGAAACTGGGTTACGAAGAGACATTTATCACTTAGACATCAGTGTTAGAAGATGAAAGCAGTTGATCCCTTCCTAGGTTCCCAGAGAAAGAACATATTGTGAAATTATGTCCTGTACTGAATATATTGTTGGCATTCAACCAATTAATAATAACAAGAATGAAAACAACTCTGTCTGCAATAAGAATAAGACTTCTAATATTAGTCACAGTCTGCTTAGCTTTAGGTTGGCTTAGATAAATGTAGTAAAGACAAGGAAAACATCCCACTCCACACTTTTCAGCTAATTTAATATCTTTGCTAAGTGCTTAGGTAGTACAGTGAAAGACACAAAGAAAAATGCAGAGACTGATTGCTCTGACAGATAAATAGAGTCCATTTTAGCACAAAGCAAAACCTTTATAATGAGATGTGAATACCTGGTTTCTTGCCATCCATCACATATGCAAGTTTAAGAGAGTATTTTAGTAATGAGTTAGAAACGGATAATATTTCTTAATACTTAAGCAGCATTGCCTACAACCTGCCACAAATGGCTCAGTATATACTGACAATCAGAAAATTCTGAAATGGTTCAACACTTCTTAGAGATCTTCCCACAATGTATGTGTGCCAAAAACTTTGAACTAGGCAATTTAAAAATGCTAGAGTCTTCCAAATTTCAGAAATGTTTTTATCTGGCATACTATTGAAGTCCTATAAAAGTTCTTAGTAAATACCAACCTAGTAAGTATTTAGCCCATGATTTGAGGAGACATGTACTTTACATACAAATGCTGCAATGTTTCTAATTTAATAAATTGATTCTGCTACAACTAAGTTTCTCTGGGAAGTATGCACTTAATGTAAAACTTTGATTAGTAAATTACATAGAAAAATATTTCATCACATAATAGCTAACCAAAATAACCTTCAATATACTTATACAATGTAATATTTAATGGTGCAAGAGAGATGAAAGAAAAATAAGGAGAAAGACAATATTGGACCAAGAGACACTAAGAATTCTCTGAGGTACTAGATAAATTCTTTGCATACAAGAATATGACTAGAGCATACACAGAGCAAGTCAGTATGCAAGCATGGTCATAATTATGTCATTATTCTTTAGTGGGGAGGGAAACAGTAAATTTAAGTAAAACTATGTGCCTATACAGACATTCTAAGGAGGATTGCCATTCTTTTAATTTTTCAGACTGGGTTTCTATCTCAAGCACATTTACAAGCTCCATGCACCTGAGGATGATATTGAATCTGGTCCTCCTTTATCGACTTCCTTCTTCTAGAATCATACAGCAGGCCTGCCTTATGAACTAAACAGGAATCGTACTCAGGGCTATATAATAGGCTGTCTACTATCTGAACTACATCTACTCCAGCAGTTTTCTTTTCTTCAACTGGAGCCTTCCAAGTTTAAGTGCAGTGAAATAATAGTCTTACACATACGATATGTGTATCCCTTGAATAGTCTCACACAAATTTCCAAAGAAACTAATCTAAATGACAATTCTTCTGATGTTGAAATACAAAATAAACCACATATACTAGAAAAATGACCAAACAATTTTAGTTAAAAATAATACAGCAGTTCTTACTTTCAATAATTTGCTTGCTATCTTTTTATTCAAAATGTATGATTATCATCAAAGAATGACATAGAATTCTTGAAGGCTTCCTAATATTTGTGTATTTTTAGTGGAACAGTTAAATCCAATGATCATATGCATTACTACAAATGAATCTGTCTGTGTGTGTGTGTGTGTGTGTGTGTGTGTGTGTGTGTGTGTGTTAAGAACACAGTACCCACTGCATTCAAAATTCATAAACATAAGACATTGTCATTAGTTTTAGTCACAATGTTTTCTAGATGCCTTAATTTTAATCATCTTAATGATAATTCTAGATTTTTTTGTGCTGATCAGTTTTTTTTCAAGTAGACAAATTCTAAGCCACCTGGGAGGAAGCAATCTCAGTTGAGGAACTGCCTCCATCACAGTGGCCTCCGGAGATGTTGTTGGCCATTTCTTTGATTGCTAATTGATTTAGGAGGATTCAGCATTCTGTGACCAGTGCCATTTGTAGGCAGGGGGCTTGGGCTATATAAGAAAAGTAACAGAGCAATCCTGGGAGAAGAATAATTAAGAAGAATAGTAAGGCATTCCTTTTTTTTCGGGTTCAACTTCCTGCCTTGAGTTCTTACCTTGGCTTTCCTTGATGTTACACTATAGCCTGTTAGCTGAAATAAACCATTTGATTCCAAAGCTGGAAAGCTGGTTTTGTTCAGTGTTTTTTTTTTTTTTTTTTTTTTTTGGTTTTTCGAGATAGGGTTTCTCTGTGTAGCTATGGAGCCTGTCCTGGAACTCACTTGGTAGCCCAGGCTGGCCTTGAACTCACAGAGATCTGCCTGGCTCTGCCTCCCAAGTGCTGGGATTAAAGGCGTGCACCACCACCGCCCGGCTTGTTCAGTGTTTTTATCAGAGTAACAGGAACTCAAACTAAGACAGAACTTTGTACTGGAGAGTGGAATGTTGCTATGATGGACCAGATTATTTTGTTTTGGAGAAGATTTTATAAGCAATGGATCTGTTGGCTAGAAAAGACTTGCAGTGCTCAGAGCTTAGGGGGCTGCAAGAGAAGAATGTTGAGAAAAGTGCAAATGATGGATATTGTGATATTTCAGAGACTCAACAGGGCTCTTTTTATGGTATATTTAAATAAAACATTTGTGAAAGTGGCACCTTCTATGCTTTACTTGGACAAAGGATACTGGTTAGCTACAGCTGAAAAGTGTTTAATAAAAGACAAGCATCACTGAGCTAAAATCTGCTAGGAAGTGTTTCCTAAGGGTCAGATCATGGAAGTTATGGTCCAGAGGGTTCAAGGCTGCATGCACATCAAATTGTCAGCAGAATTTGGCAAATCACTTCTGAGAGTCTTGCACATGGTGCTGTTTTTGCAGATATGAAGTGGTCAAGGAGAAGAGCTGTGACTTGGCACTCTGTGGCAGGTTGGAGCTTCCCTGAAGAGAGGCCAGGAGAGGCCATAGGTGGGAAAGGTGCAAAGACAATTGCAGCGGATACCCCACGAGTGAGGGTGTCATAAAGAGATGTTGAGGGATGCTTGGCACAGTGTGGTTGGGTCAGAGTCTGGGAGGTGAGCAGGTACATAAGCAGCCCTGAGCAGGCAGGCCTGGCTGAAAAATATGAGAAAGTAATTGAGCAAGCCAAGGATAGCAATCCAGACAGCACCTTTTCTCCATGGTTTCAGCTCCAGTTTAGTGCCTTGGCTTCCTGCAATGGCTTCCTTTGCAGATGGACAAGAGCTTGTGAAATATATCTTTCCTTCCCAAGCTGATTTTCGTTAAGGTCCTATTAACCAAGTGAAAGAAAACTACTTTAATCTTTGAACAATGCCCCAAATCAACCTACTACTTTTAGAATGTTGGTTTGTATGAATTTTCTTACTTTATCATTATTCAATTTTATAAAGATTGGAAGACACAAAGTTTTTTTTTTAATTTTTATTTTAAAAATATTTCATTTTATTTCTTTATATTAGCTTACAAAGTAAGTGTTTCCTTGAAAATTTTATTAAATATAGGGATGGATTTTATTTGTTGAGTATTTACCAAGGAAGTCTGAGGCCCTGCTCTAGCTAGCATAAAATAGAAAATTACATATCAAGTATGTGTTTGGCTTGAACTCTGCAAAAGGGAGTGAAAAGATTTCCAAAAAAATTTCCTTGATAAAAATGAACAAATAACTATTGAAATGACAATCAAAACAACCCGTTGTGTAAAAATATTAATGGATCTGAATTATTTCATGTCTTTAAATCTTTGCTATAGGTTAACCTGTCTTTGACAATAAAAATGAATAAAATACATTTGGACAATTACAAAACTAATGAAAAACATTCATGAATGACATTTGACAGAGGCATATAAGGAAACATTGCTTGAAAAAATGAGCATTTATAGATCAGCTGCCCCTGTTGTGATATATCATAGATTATTAAGAAAATTGTACACCCACAGACCACATCACTTGAAATTAGTTAGCAAACAAAGGAAATGGAGACTATGTGTAATTAATGGTGACAGAGAAAGATGTTGATTCAATGGAAGATGCTTATAGATTATGAATGAGAAACAAACATAAAATGATTAAGAAAATTACTCTGCGTATTTGATGAGCATATAAACCAAGCTAGAGAGTAATTACAGAAGGAATACTACCAAAATAAAACCAGATCATTATTAAACAACAATGAAGAAAAAAGACAACATTCCATAATAAAAACTGAGCTACAGAAAATATGTATGAACAGCTTTAAATATGTTTGAAAAGAGTCTAGTGCAACCATTAATTTTCAGTTACATCAAAATTAATTTAAAAATCTCAAACTAGTCCATTTCTAGCTTTTAGGCCCTGGATAAAATGATTATAACTTGAGCCTCAGCTCTCTTCCCACAAAAAGTATAATGTTTGATAAGAAGGCCTATCTCAAAATAAAACCTGGGCATCTCTGAATATCATAAAAATGATAAGTAGAATTCTTCAATAAACCACCAAATGTTTAACTACTAATTTATTGCAATATCTTGGGTTGTCTATCCTGCTTATTATGATTTTTTCTGACTACCATAAAAATCAGTGAAACGAAATATATCAAATTATGTAAAATAATGCATCCACATTTAGAATAAGAAGTGGACAATAGTCTAATATCTATTAGTTTTGAAGCTCACTTGAAATTATTATAATGAATTTAAGCAATATATGACATTGTAAAAAAGTGAAAAAAATTAGTGAAAACTACATATAAAGTAAATAAGAAAACTTAAATCATTCCTTTGAATCTTTTTAAAATTTAATCTTACATATGACTATATCTTAAAGAAAATGCTTGCAATGATATTAATAGTGATTTTAAATGTTTCTTGATATTAAATATTTACAGTACAATAGAGTGGCTGTCTTTTACACCTTTCTGCACACTAAGATTACCCTTTCTCATATCATGATTTTTCTCTCACTGCAGTATACCCTTCTCACATCAATATTCTTCTTCCATTTTAAGAGGAATTCCTAGGGAGAATAAATGTTGAGTTTTCTTTGTTAGAAATTTACACAGAGATTTTAAAAATAAGCATTGAAATGGTCTAATTTGTTATGTTCATAATAGCATATTGCATTAATCAAAGCTTCATTTAGATAAATTGAAACTGGTTCAATTTCCACTTGTCAAGCAGAAGAATACAAATGTTGTGCAATTGTATAATTGATTTTGTGATTCAAACAAAGGGTTCCTTGGTAGAGATAATTTATAAATTCTGATGAAAGTGGTGAATGAGGTTCTCCTTGGAAAAATTGAGAATATTCTCATTGAAGTGTGGAACTTAAAAGATCCAGGGCTATGATGATCAGTTGTTTGTCTTTTTTTTTCACAAAATACATTTCTTGAATCCTTTCTTGTATTTATAATAGTTAATTCAACTTAATCTTTCAAATCTATTTAAAGCTGTTTTTTAACTTTACAAAAAAAAAGATGTGAAGTAAATGTGGGGTCCATACATGAAAACTAAGAGTATATTATCTGAGGAAAACCCATTAAGATTCACTTCTGATCTTCCAAAAGTCATTGCACTGTCCAATCTTGGTGAAGTTTAGACATTTTCATATACAGCAGATGTGAAGTAACTGTAACAAATGTTGCTGACTTTTATATTAGGGTGACATTCTTTATTATAGCATAATTAATCAAGAACTTTCCCATAGAATGTATAAAATGTGTTCTTGTTTATAGTCTTCATTTTTTGTGGCTACATATAGTTTGACAGTGTCAGTAATAATAATGTTTGGACAATAATATCCTTCAAGGCATCAGGTGAAGTCTCTGGTGATGTCGCTTTTACTCTGACATTTATACTGACTTCATTTATGACAGACTGAAGGTGATGAACAGGTCCAAGCGAGAGGTCACCTTGTGTCAACGCTGGTATACAATCTGTCAGATACAGGGACTGTAAGTCTGCTAATGAGGAATTAACTAGGCAGAATGATGCTATTTGACTGTTCCCATGCATTCCGAACCTGTTAAATAATGCTAATCAGGTGTTTATTAAGTGAAACCATTATGGCAAACTTGCTGCAAATCCCACCATATGTCAGAGAGGTTGTAGCATATTATTCATCCATCGAAAAGCCAGATTCATAAGTCATTCGCCGAGCTTCCCTTTCCTAAGCCCTCAGCTATGCCTTAGAATCAAGGTTATACTATTTCAAGTTTTCCAATTTTTCTTTAAGTGGACACTGATAATGTGGAAAAAAATTATATGAAGCTAGCAGGTGCTTCTAAGTAAACAAACTTTCTTTATTTACTTCTTTCATATTGTAAGTCCATTCTAAATTAGGAAGCTAAAAAAATAAATTTTGATTTATGGAAAATTGATTGAATTAGTGACATGTTTGATAAAAAAATATTCCCATATGACTGTATCTAAATCCACAGGAATAAACTGAAAATTCTGAGTGTTTGATATACACTTTGGTGGTATTATTCTGGAGATGCATAGCATTTGGTCATGTAGAAGTATTATTATTCATAAAATACTTAATAAACTCAAGGAGAACCTGGTGAGTATGGATATATCTCCATCTCTTTCCATCACATTTCCTGCATTTCTAGCTCATGGAACATTGTGCAAGATGGGAAGAATAATGTCAGTGCCAGAATATCAGAAAGTTTGCTGTAAATAGTCTCTTTTTTAGAAATGAATACATTACCAAGATGGGAAAATGACAATAACAATGGTCATGTTAATATAAAAGGCAGAAATTTTTGTGGGTCCCAACCCTAGACAAAGAACTAGAGGCAATTTAAGATGGGAGAGGGACAAGTATCCTCTCCCAGGGATGAACATCTTTGTCAATTACCATGTTCCTAAAAGAAATAAATTCAATATATTGAAGAAATAAATGAATCAGATTTATTTGATTGTGAATCCTCAACTGTGAATTGAGGATTGAGATACAGGTTTGCAACATTACATGACCATCTTGAGTTTTAATAATAGTTACCATTCATTAGTTTATTTCAATGTGCTGGGTTTTTTTCATTTGTATGATTTAAAACCTTTTAAAAAATCAGTCCAGTTATGGATGAAAATTTCTCTTGCAGGGAAGGAATGTTTTCAGGAAATATGTGCTCTCCAGAGGTTTGTCCTAGATATAGTTTAGTAAAGGCTCCAATTCTAAAACAGATAATTTTGTCTGTGCTCTAGTAACTTTTTTCTCCACAAACATGAGAAATAGTGAATTTTGGAATGAGTTTCACAGTAGCTTATTGTGATTTAGCAGAATCTAACTATAAAATTGCAGCATAACCATTTATACACTTATAAAATTAATGTAGGGTGGGGGATCTACTAAGATTATCATTTTTAATCTCTAGGATAGCAGTACATAAAAATTTTCAGACATCTTTTATGGAATCAAATTTAAGAGTTGTTCCAATCATGCACAAGGCTCTATATCTGTAATAAACATTAAATAAAATGGATTTCTCAATAGGCCTATTCAGTTTTGGAGATCATTCTACCAATTTTCAAGGTAATGGAAATACTTCTCCTTGAATTGTACTATCAATGGCCTGTATTCTTTCCTGGCAATGATAAATCATGAACATTGTTGCACACCTATTCCTTTTGTGGTTATTTATTATATACCTTAATATTAATATTAGATGCCTTTCATTACATTTGGCTTGTATTAACTGGAATTTTATATCCTATGTAAATTCAATTTCATATTGAAGAACTTATTACTATGTCAGCAAGACATGTTCTTGTTCTGTCTCTTTCAGATATTATATGTGATGTCCCCAAAGTCATGTGTGTATATGTATTTTAAGTACATACTAACACATATGCATATATATGGAAATAGAAATGGGAAAAATGGAATGGAAAAATCTCATTAAACAGTAGCCTTTGAATAGTACCTAGGGTTTTGTATGACTTTTGTTTTTCATGATAATATTTTAGTCAGTATACTATAACTATTAACATTTGTGTTGAAATTTTCAATTAAGATTTAACATTTCAGTTATGAATGATACAGATATTGTTTAATATTGTTTCCTGGTCTTTAAAAATTCAGCAATTTCACTCTGATTCACTTTTTGAAGCATTGTTAATCATTATAACTTGATAAATATAAATATTGGAAATGTCAGCATTCACAATGCTGAAATGGATACTAATTATAGTAATAAATTAATTTAACAAATTAAAATGAAACACATAAGTAAACATTGAACCAATAGTCTTGTTAGGGGCCCATGCAATTATATCTTAGTTAAGTTTCCTATTTACACAAAATTAGGATATGAAATATTAGAAAGTCATAACCCACTAGGAATGTGTTTAAACAGTGAACTAGTACAAAACGTTTGGACTCAGAAATAATTGTCTAAAAATTATAATCATCAAATCTGTGAGTCATGTGAACTCATAACTTTCAAATTTGTTTGAATACTGCTATAAAGTAATACTGCTATGAAAGGATCATTTATGAAAGGTAATTAAAAAATACATTGAAATGTAGTACATATTGAATTTCCATTATAATAATTCCCCTTCATGTTTTATTGTAAATGAAAGATAATCTCTAAAATGTATCTATAGAATAAATGTGAAAATTTTTTTATGCCGAAGAACTGTACTTCAATATTGGGATAAATTTATTATTTTTAACACCATTGTCCTCATGTGTTTTTGAATTCATTCTTGGTTTCCAACCATTTCACAGGAGGAAATCTGGTGCTTACAATATAGGATTTTTTTCTACTTATGATGCATGTGTTTCAAAGTGAATATGAGAGAGATATTTTCTTTGAAGCTTCTGGAAACACCAACTGTGCAGCTCCTCTATGTATAAAACAAGTGGGGAAAGACACTTTTGATTGTTACAAGGCAAGATTTGATATAAATTGAAACACTAAAACTGAAGGATATTTGAGGTTTGTATGTCATGGCTAAACTATGGGAAACAGGAAAAGCCCTGGTCCATAATAACAGAGATCAATGTATATAGTTAAAATCTGATTCAGTGCTTCAGTTTCATTCCTTAATTGCTATTTTGGCTTGATGTAGAGTTTCTCTTGCTATTAAAAAATGTAAAGCTCCATGATAGAAATATATGTCATGTAATATTCCATTTTCTTGGTATTCAGTAGTAACTTTTCTGTAGGTATTAAAATTTACATCAACATATTACTATCTTAATGGTTCCAAAATCTAATGTGTTCAATATTCTGTGAAGCAAAATGTTGTGTAGAATTTTGGTAGAGTGAAAACACTCAGATTTCTGAGTATCAGTATTCTGATGTTCACCTGGAAATGTTTCCAAGGTAGTATTCATCTAAACAGTCTAATGCTCAATTGAAAAATGCATAAGTTGATTTTGGAGGCCAGTATTCACAAACTATTATTGACATGTACAAGATACAACCTATGGTGTTGGGTTATATTCTCAATAGTTATCTAAAACACTTAATTCATTTTATATATATATATATATATATAATTATATCATCAGAATAAAATAGTAAAGATTTACTCAATATATAAAGAAAAACACATACTTAAAACATTACATGTATTGATAAACATATATTGTCCTGAACACTTTCACATTAAATTTTCAGAGAAAATTCTAGTAATGTGGTTGCCAAAGAAAATAATAAGCTCAAAAAATAATAACTGGATGAGTGCCAAATCCATCAAATACTTCCTCCAAAATATACCTTCCCCTATTCCTTCCCAGATGACAATGCCTCGAACATCTTTAACTTTTCCATCAGAACCACTTAGCATTACTCTGCTTCTGCTCAGCTTGAACATCACTGTCATTGTCAGAACCAGGCAAACAAATTTATGATGATGTTCCTGGGAATATGGAACTAATGCTGAGGGGATTTCTCTGCAGTTCTTCATTAACATTTTATTCATTACAACAGGGGGGTTTTAAGAGTTTCCTTTTAAGCAAATTAGGTCACTGGATAAAAAACACACAGCATGGAAACACAGTGTATTACTATATAGAACAAAAGATCTGGTTAATAAATTATGATAATGGGATTAGTCATCTGCTCATGTTGAAAGGCACATTTTACGATTTTGGAATTTACTTTAAGAGAATATTTGTTTTGTGCACTTATGTTATCCTTCTGTATTTTCATGATTTCTTACTATCATCCTTTGAGTATACATAGAATGATTTAGATACTTTGAATCATTTAAGAAGATAAAAAAGCATTTACAAAGACAGAAAGGCAGGCTTAATTTCTTAATTACAAATACCCACATTGTTGAAGGAAGCCCTGAAAGCAAATTAAAAACCAGAATTTTCATTCCCAAGTGTTTCATTTTCTAGATCAATATTTAAAAAAAAATCAATTAGAAAAATTTTTTTTCACCCAAACAAGCACGCTAGTCCTCTGTATTTCTTCCTTGACCAAAGAGAGATTTACTTTGTAATCATTTTGGTGAATGGTAAACAGGCTTTGGTTATGGAATCTGTGTCCTTTTCTCCTCAGAAGGATTGTTTATGTTTTCTAAAATTGTTGCACTTGAATGCTATTTCAGTTTTTATTGAACAAATTAGCCTGGTGTCCCGGTACACACGTTTAATGATTGCACTCGAGAGGCAGAGGCAGGGGGATCTCTGTTACATAAGTTGGCCTACATAGTGAGTTCCAGCCCAACTAAGGCTGCATAGAGCCTGTTTAAAAAAAAAAAAAAAAAACAGCAAAAGGAACAATAAAAACAAAAACTCAGCAGATTGTGAGCCACAGGCTTGGAAACATATGATTCATTGAGAATGTGCTCTTAGGAGAAAAGAAATATGATGCAGAGTAGAAGGGCCCAGAGGCTGAATATTGACACCAGCTTGGTCTCCCAAGGGCTAGAGCATGGTTGCATCTCAATTGGCCTCATCTGGAGACAAGGATATGTATTTTCATCCCTTTGTTCGTCAGATACTTCAAAAATATTCTAGCTCCCTAGAGGATGAAAGTGTCTTTTTCCATGAGTAATATTCTAGATTAGCATTAGTGCTTATCAGCAGAGAAAAAGCCAGGTGATGCTTGTGATTAGTAGCAGACACTCAGGGTAGCTGGTGAGTTTTTTCACTTGGGTACATGGGTACTATCAGTACACAGGGGGATCTGAAAGGCTACTATCAATACTAACACAACACTCCCTGAAATGTTGGCCAAAAATATCTAGTAACAGTTTTGTAATAAATTGGATTTACTAAACTATACATGTACATTCTGTTATTATATACTGATAATAAAACCATGGTCAAACTATATTATTACCACATTTCATATTGTAATAAACTCTAATTCAGTGAGAAGTCACTTGCTTATGTTGACACAATCATGTATCGATGTTATTGATTCACTTATGTTTGGACTAGTGATAAAGTTCTTAGATAGAGACACGGAGAGTTCCAAGAATGTTTCTATATTTGTAGAGCTAATAAACAAAGCAAAGATTTGCACTGAACTGTTTCTAAACTATTCGATTAATAACATGTTGTTCTATAATCACATGTATAAACTATTATCTATTTCACTCTTATACAAAATATTCAAAATCACATATATGTTAGAAAAAAGTGTTCTATGTATTTCTGGAAGTCAACATATTAAAAACATTCAGCATCACATTAATTTCAGTTACAAACATATGAAGTTAAAGCAATATACATATATCATAGTAGGGTTCCCTCGACAAGCCTGGCCACTGTAAAACAAATATGTTGCAGGAATGCTGAAAAATGAGCATTTACTGAGCTACTTTTTGGAGGGTGAAGAATACACATTCCCATTGCCTTATATTCTCCCTGAAACCTGAAATCTATGTAACTTCTTTCTGTGTATGTTTTTTAATGAAATACTAGAAAATAAGTGAATAAGTATGTTTCAAAAGGAGACGCTACAACCCCAAGTCATGTGCCATATTGCATGATCTAGGTGAGAAGAAATAAGAGTGAACAAGAGAGACCAGAGCAGGAAGGAGTTGTCGTGGTTACATCCTGGTCATTTTATAAGTTTGGGGTAGTTTTTCTGTATTTTGAGGCAGTGGAGAGGCAGTGAGTTGTTAAAGTACATAGAGTATCATTTTAAAGTTTAGAATTGTGTATGTATCAATTTACTGGCTTTCTGGATCCTAACAGAGAGTTCATGGGACTAAATTTAAGGATATTACAAAGATATTTATTACAAATAAACATTGACCTAGGAATGAATAGATATAATTCATGAGTATTTGAAATTTGCATGGCACTTAAATTCAAACAAAAATTGTCACTGATAACATTTATATTATCATACGGATGGAATTTTTTTAGGAAGGTGCTATTGTGTCCATGCACTTTAATTTAAGGCTTAGATAAATCCACTTCCCTACGCATGATGGATGTGGTGTATAGTGGGAGTAGTCTAGCTTGGTGACTTAGATTTACCAAATGTATGGTAATGCTTCGAGATTTAAAGGTCACAGACACTACACAGCTATAAGTGTCTATAAGAAATATCTGTGAAAGTATAGTATAGAAGGAATTGAATGTGCATGCAAGCAGGTTCATTTCTAAATGAGTATTATCTTCCAGTATGAAGAAATGAAGAAGTCCTTAATGACTATGAGAATTGGTAATTTTTTCCCTCTAGTTACAAGACAGAAAACATACCAAGACAGTTCTCCATATCTCTAGGATCTAATTCAGTAGGTTCAAATAACAAGAGATTGAAAAACATCCACAATTATTGTGTTTACACTGAATATTTTTCTTGTTATTATTTTCTAAAAAATGCATTATTGAAATTATTGACTTATTTTAATTGTATTAAATATTACAAAGAGTCTGCCTGAAAGAAGGTGTATGTCACATAACCTTCACTGAACTGTTAGTTTAGTGGATAAAATTTGTTTTTTAATAAAGCTACTCAATGTAATGCTTTTTGTAGTGACACAACATGGAATAAGGCATCATTCATAAAGGATCTTAGAATCAAACCCCGTAGATATTGGAGGATGTCTATAGTTCACTGTTACACTCTTCTACTGTTACACACCTTTCAGATCCTAAGATTTAATTATAGTGCTTTCTCATTATCTCAAAAAGAAATAGTTTCTTTTTCTGTTCTGAGGGGTAAACTTCTATTATTATTACATTATTATTATTATGTTATTATTATTATTATTATTATTATTATTATTATTATTATTTTACATTCCAACCACAGAATCTCCTCTCAGTCCCTCCCTCCACCTCCCCTCTGCCCTCCACCATCCACTCCTCCTCTGTTTCTATTCAGAAAAGGGCAGGCCTCTCATGAAAATCAACAAAACAATGTATAGCAAGTTGCAGAAGACAAGGCACCTCTCCTTTTTTTAAGGCTAGGCAGGACCGCCCAGTATGAGGAAAGGGGTTCCAAAAAGCAGCAAAAGAGTTAGGGACAGCCCCCACTCCCAAATTAGGAGTCCCATGAATGTACAAAGCTACACAATTGTAACATATATAGAGAGGGCCTAGGTTAGTCCCAAGTAGGCTTCCTGATTATTGGTACAGTCTCTTTGTGCTCCTATGAGCCCAGGTTAGTTAATTCTGTGTATTTTCTTGTGATGTCCTCGTCCCCTGTGGCTTCTCCAATCCTTCATCTCCCTCTTCCGCCTAATGTTTGGGTGTGAGTCTCTGCACCTGTTTCCAACAGTTGCTGGAAGAAGCCCTTCTGATAACAATTGGGCTAGGCACCAATTTGAGTATAGCAGAATATCATTATGAATCATTTCATTGACTTGTTTATTTTTCTGTCTTGTTTAGTTCTATCCTAGCTCTCTCTGAACTATCCCTCCTCTGGGTCCTGGTCCTCCAGGCAGTGTCAGAGATGGGGCTCCCTCTCATGGTATGTGTCTCAGGCTGGACCAAACATTGGCTTGTCCTTGAAACTGAATTGATTCTCACATTCATTCACTGCTATATAAATTTTTGACAACAAAGGGAATGTATAATAATGAATGCAAGAAGATGGTAGGTTGTTGATGATGAAGATAGATAGATAGATGATAGATAGATAGATAGATAGATAGATAGATGATAGACAGATAGATAATAGTTACAGCACGAGGAAATTATGTACTTAACTGTATAGAATGTGTGTGTGTGTGTGTGTGTGTGTGTGTGTGTGTGTGTGTGTGTTGGTGTGTTTGCAAGAAAGAAAGAACTATACATTTAATCCTACATTTTACAAATGTTCAGAATAATCTAGTGTAGAATCTCTTCATAATGAAATCATAGACCTCTTACAACCACACATCAGGCTGATGCAAATGAGTTTGGCAATAATCCAGAGGTAATAATTCCACTGGGATTATGCGAGTTTTCAAATTTTTCTATTTTTTCCTACCTCCCCTGCTGTTTTACCTGACCTCAGCCATTTCGAGCATTCACTCATTTAGTTTAAACCCAACAAAACTATGGAAGCATACAAAATAGATAGCAGAGCCACAGGCCCCGTCAATTACACTCTTCCTGTCTCTTAAATAAATCGACCTCACATTCAGGTGAATTGACTTTTATGAAAAAGTCCCTTGAACTCAGTCTATTCCTGACAAGTCGAGCAAATAAAATTTATAATATTACTAAGATAACAAAAGCTAACACTGCTTTCTTTAATCACAATTTTCTGCTCTCATGTAAATGTGCTTTTCATCTTAATTGTCTAGATTGACACAGCCAAAGACAAAGACCCAGCCTCAAAGGCTTGGCTCCTATCAGCTTTATTAGAAAATGGGCTTCATTGTCCAGCAGAAGAAAGATTATTTTTAAGGGACAGGGTGGAAGAAAAGTTTGAACACAGTAAGATAAAGTACAACCATGAAAGTTACACAGTGTTATCACAAACAGATTGTGCCAAAAAGAAAATGAATTATAAAAAAAACAAAACAAACATTTAAAGGACTTGATCTTCAGAGATTAAGCACATGGGATTTTTTATGGTATCATGACTTTTGTCTTATACAATATAATTTGTTTTATACTGTTCATTTCTATATCTCATGTATTTGTTTAAAATTCTGTGTTAAGTTTGACTAACTGCGTTCTTAAATACATGGCAAGTACTTCATGGAGAAAACACAATAAAACACTTTCCAATGATAACAGAAGGGAACTAAAAATGTTGCACTGTAAAAGTGTTTCCTTTATAAAAATAACTATAGATAATATTGATAAGAATAATAATCAAATTCTTACATGTATACAAATATTAATCTGTGAAATATATATCAAAATTATCTTTCAAGACAAAATTGGAAATCCTACAAACTAATAATAGATATATAACTATTATATTATAAACTATTTATTTACTATATGTATGTGAGATGTGTTGCCTGCATATATGTCTGTGCATCATATATGTGCATCTTGTATGCACATCATTTATGGGCATCATGTATGTGCGGTGCCTATGGAGGACAGAGAGGGTATCAGATTCCCTGGAACTGGAGTTATTGGTGATTTTGAATCACTATGTGGGTGCTGTGAACCAAAGCCTGATCTTCTACAAGAGCAGCAACCACTTTCAACTGCTTTTTGATCTCTCCAGCCCCCCAGGTTTAGATACCTGATATTCTATAAGATTTATATTTAGTGTTAGAGTTTCTGCATTTCATTTTTGTTTTATGTTGTAAGCTGGAATATTTTAAATTGACTCCTGCAATCCAAAACAAATATGAAACATGCACTATAATAAATAGAATTCAATGTATTTAGTCAATTTGAGAACTTTTCAAATTATCAGACATCATGGATTCAATTCGTCTATCTGTTTGGATTTCCTCTTCTAAGTTCTCTTTTTGGTAGTTATAATAGATCTCTTTGACTTCCCTCACAGAGATTTAGCTCTGAGAGGATAATCTGCATGGTGGTCCATTGCAGCACTACCAGAAAACCTGGAGCTCCCTTCATTTAGAAAAATATATAAGATTGTGTCTTTCTGAACCACATGTCTATACCTCAACCAACCATTGTCAAATGAATTTGACTAATGAAATAGAAACATCCAATGCCTGTTGCAACTCTTGAAACCAAATATCAAATCAATTTTCCCTAATTCCACAATAAAGGAAAGGAAAATAATAGGTGCCCCCCCTTAAAAAAATACTTTTTTTAAGAATTACACTGCTCAGGGTACTGAGCAGGCATGAAAATCTTCTGTTGTCCATAAGACTCAAAAGTATTAGAAAGAGGTAAAATGTGCTCCATTCACTCTAAATGTTTGCTGTCAAAGCTATGAAAACAGGACAGTTTGAAAATTAAAAAAAAAAAGATGGGTAAGTAGACCATCATGACTGATACATAAGTCCAGTAGGAAAATTATTAACTTCTCAGAAATAAAATATTAAAAATAATTTAAATTATGCCAAGGCCATGAGGTTAGGAGAACTGCTAGTAAAAGTGTGAGTCTCTTTGAGGCTTGAAAGAAGAGACACAGTGGACCTGAAATTTCCCTTTGGAAATATTAGTCAGGGGATGGTGAAATATTAGAAACAGGTATAACAAATAAATGATAGTTTACCAAGGCAGGTAAAGATAAGAATTTGAACGTAATGGATTGTGAGAAATGGAGTGAAGGCAAAACTTTCCAATAACAGAATAGTAGTTCTAAAGTAGGAAAATTATAAGGACAACTGATTTGAAGATGTGAAACTACATTAAATTTATGTAACTCGATGCAAGCCCATAGCAGATAGAATTACTAGGACACAATTTTGCAGTTCACTTTACACTCTGACTTTTAAATTTTCACTGAATCATGGCTCTTGTGGATACAAGATGCTTGAAATAATTTAATCATGTGATATGTTTATCTGTAGTTGTAAGTACTAAGTCATATAGAAGCTAAGGGCCCTCACCCTAGATCCCGTCTCTGGGTGCCAGCCACCCCTGACAAGACCTGCGCACCTTGGCCCCAAGTTCTGGCCAGCAGGCAGGTTCCTTTCTACCCCCACCCCTACCGGGAAGGGCCTCCTTCTCCAAGATCCCCTGCAGTCTCCAAGCCCTGCCCCCAAGTCCA
>CABHPP010111436.1:27147-37193 GCA_902168425.1 Peromyscus attwateri | reverse complement strand
ATCTATCTATCTATCTATCTATCTATCTATCTATCTACTTGACTACCTACCTACTTATCTATCTATGTAGGTCACAGAGTGATTACAAAAGATTAAAGAAGCAAGGAGTTTCAAAGAAGCCTAAGAAGCCAAAGCCAAACTGTTAAGAATGTATGAGCCTCTGTAGTGATCAGATAATGAACCCAAACTGAGCTATACAGAAGATGCTATGGTTGCAGGCCACTACAAGTCACAGAATTGAAAGTGAAGTTACAGAGTTGAATCTAGCTGAAGAAGTAAAATGGCCAGGACCAGGTCCAGAAGGGATGGATAGACAGCAGCTCCAGATCAACAATGGTGACTAAGCCAAGATAAAGCCCCAGGGATGGTTCTACCTGTTGGTCCTTGACACACACCCAGGTGGTCAGATGACAGGTCAGTAGGGATCATTGTTATCTCCTTACTAAGTGCCCACCTCTTTATGAGGTCCAAGTGAGGAAGTTATTTATTATCCTCAGTCTGGTATGTTCAACGAAGTCTGGGGTCTGGTTTCCCTGATACTGCTTTAATATTCCCATGTGCCCTTCGATCTCAACTCACCCCAGTAAATATATCAGATGGAACCATTCTACTTTCAGGAAGAAGTAATTTATCAGTCTGTGCTGCATGAGTGGTGCCAGAGAGTGGCTGTTGTTCACATTTCCACCAGGATGCACAGTCAACTTGCATTATCAAAATGGAACCAAAAGCTGCTTGTAAAATGGAGTCTCTCATGACAAAGCATAGTCTTAAAATGGCGACAACAACAACAAAAACCCATTGTTTTACACAATATAAAGTAGCTTAGAGAAAGGCACAATCTAATCTCAACACATCTTGCTTACTTCATTGTTTATTATTCGTTAGATCAGTACCTTCCTCACCAATGCACACAGCAAGCACGTGGCCTTTATATGGTAGCAGCTATTTATCTGTGAGGGCTTTGCCACATTAAAAAACCAAGCACTCACTGACCCATGCCAGGAGTGTGATGCTGCCCAGATGGTATGGGCCTTGCTTGGTGATCTAGGTCAGTCATGAAAACTGACAGCATCAGGCCTGTGTTGTCCTTTACCAAAAATGTCTTTTGGAGCATTTCTCCCCTGCTACCCTGGGCTCAACTAGGGCTCAGTTACTATTCCCATCTTTCACACTTTCCTAGGAATCCCAGGAGTCCCAGGGTTGGGGTACCTTCGTCTAATGCGAAGACTTTCTTATACCTTAGGTTATTTTCTCCCTCTAACTGAAGAGTAAAGACAAACAAACACCACAACCAAAGCTAGAAGAATGACCTCACCAGGAAAAAGCACTGGGTGCCTTAATCCTTGCTCTGCCAGTCTGGCTGTGCTGCCTACCAGACAGTTTGACTGCGTGACTTACTGTTTTGCATTTTTAAATTGGTCTCAATAGCACTGTCTGATAAATCAACACTCAAGCCATTAAATGGTTCATTATCCCAGTAATATGATTTATTCTTTGTGCCAAGAAATGCACGAGATTTCAGGAAACTTAAAAATATCCCACTTGAAGCCACAAGTGCCCATTCTTGTCATTGATAAGCTAGGTGAGAAAGTGTACTGGGCACAAAAGTCAAAGAGAACATTCAGTGGGTGACTCCCTCCAGCAGTCCTTGGCTTCCTGATGGAGAATGAAACCACATCCTCGCCAGGCAGGCTCCATGCTTCATCATACCCTCTCTCATTCTCATGCTTGCAGGGCCCATCTGGCTGAGTGTGTAGTCTGGTGTAAAATGCACTTTGGAGCACACCATTAACCAGCCTTACTTGAGTATGAAACCATAAAGTACAGGAGACCATGGAGTCAATGTGCAGTAACAGAAAGACATCTGTTCTGGTTCCCACACCCGTGTGGAATCATTTAACATTTTTGTTAATGTATTTTATTTGAAAGGGTGAAAGTGAAGGTCAGTGGAACTGAGAAAGTATAGAAACGGAGATAAGAATAGAGTATTGTATAATTATAAAATTCACACTTCCTAAGGATTGTAATAAGTATAATAAACTCAATTCAACTCAGAAATAGATTCCCTGGATCATGCAATTGCCTATCTCTGCTATAACACCAGGGTCTAGAACAAGGTTCACACATTTAGGAAACTTAATTATAGTTAGGTAAATAGACAGCTAACAAAAAATTATTTAGTAGCTGAGATATGGCTCAATGGCTAAAAGCACTGGCTGCCCTTGCAGAGGGGTTCAGTTCTCAGTATCCACATGTCTGTGTGTCTTTGATATCAGTTCAAGGGGCACCAGTCTCCTTTTCTAGTTTCCATGGGCACCAGACATGCATGTGACAAACAGACATACATGAAGATAGATCACCCATACACATGAAATTTTAAAAGTTTAAAACAAATACATAAATAAGTGATGTAGCATCAGGTACTGGTAAGAGGAACAAAGACAGATAAACAGAGTCTGTGGGTGGAGATGCAGTCTTCTGTACTGCATTGTAATAGAAGATTCCTCTCTCTTTTTTCTCCACTGTCCCATGCTGGTGATCACATATAAGGTCTTCATGCATTCTTAACAAATAAGACTGAGTCTAACCCCAACCTTATGAAGTCTCTTTAAGGCAATTACTGAGATACTTTTGGTCAAGAAGGATATTAAACAGCAATAAAACAAACAAATACCACTATGGAACAAGCTGGGTGTGGCGGCTCAGGCCTAGCATTTGAGTGACAGATAGAGGCCACCTTGAGTACCAGGCCACCTAAGACTATTTTGTCTCAAAAACAACAAATGAAAATACTCACCCCCAACAAAACAATGGCTAAATATGACACTGGGACAGACTGTTTGTATAATATGCACAATGGTTTGAGCTGCAGAATATCCAAAAAAGAAAAAAATAAGACTATGGAAGGGCTAGAGAGATGGCTCAGAAGTTAAGAAAACATGCTACTCTTGTAAAAAACCTGGCTTTTGTTCCCAACACCCATCACCCAAAATCTCAAAAGGATTCTCTGATCTCTTTGGATACCAGGCACATATGAGGTGTGCACACATACAAGCAATCAAAACACTCATATAGATAAAATAAAATAAATAAATCTAAAAAATTAAAAGATTATGTAATCATCAGAGAAGATCATCACCCAAAAATTCACACTGCAATCTAAATAGTCATGTTTGGTAGATGTAGAAAACCCATATTAGGTTTCAGCAAAGGATGGACAGGGCTAGAACAGCCTTCCTTATGGAGGAACACAGAAGGGACCAGCAGGGGTGCCTGGAAAGTTTGAGAGGTTCTTATAATAGGGTCACATGTCTCTGTAGCCAGTGCTCCAGAATGTGCTGACTAGTCACATTGAACTCTTGTGCAGAATTCTGCTGTCCCTACTGGCTCAGTTCCCTTCTACTGTGTCCCTACCTCTAAGTTTAACAATGTACAACTTGACTTCTTATATTCTCAGTGGTGAGTCAACACTGCTGTGTTACCTCCATGCACTGCAACTGTAAAGACCCTCTATTCAAAAAGCTGTGTACACTGTGGGACAGCCATGCTGTATATGCCTCTCTGGTCCTTACAGCTCTGCACTGATTATTGGTCAGTGCCTGAAAACTTATCCAATTGGTTTTATCAGGAGGATTTTCTTCAGTCATGCAGAATGGGAGGTTCATTATGTGTCTTTTTAAACCTTTGACGCATACTAGCAGTTGCCTGTCCTGAGTGGGTATTTAACAACACAAGGAGAAAGCCCAGTTTCATATCTTGTAACCAACTAGGGAAAGGATAAATTCTAATTTGAATTTCACACTAAAAGTAATATTTTCACTATTTAAAACTGTAATAAAAATGTAACCATAATGACACTGGGTTAATTCATTTTAATGTAGAATTTAGACAAGGTATAAATTCTCTCATCTATGTCTAATTTAAGAATATCTTTGCCTCAAGAATAAAAAGTGCAAATTAGAAAATCTAGTAATATATTCACCACATTAACAAATCGGGAAATTATATGGTTATCTCAACAGGGGAAGAGAAAGTGTTCAATAACATTTAGCTTACTCATATAAGACATGTATTATAGATGGAAATGCTAGATGAGAAAGGCTTCCTTAAAGACATTTCCCTTAGTGGACTGGAGAAACATCCCAGCAGATAAGAGCACTGGCTGCTCTTGTAGCACACTGGGATTCAATTCTCAACAACCACATTTTGGTCCATAACCATCTGCAACTCCAGCTCCAGATGATCTGATGCCCTTTTCTGGCCTCCACAGGTGCCAGGCATGCATATGGTGCATAGACATACATACAGACAAAAAGTAAAATAAACAAATACATTATTTTATAAAAAAAAAATTCACTTAAATTATACAGTCATTCTTGGTGATGGGCCTCTGAAAGTGTTCTTCACAAAATCATGTTCAACACAAAGTTGTTGTGTCTCATCTGTTCTTACTTCATATTTATTGTCCATATTAGTCCCTGTGGTAATTTCTAACCAGACTATAAAGTAGTCTTAAATCCCCAAATGGAAGCACCATGTTTGTTCTAGCTCAAGAAGAGGGAACAAAATTTTGGCACACAAAAAATTAGGTTGGGGGAGGGACCATGTCAAGAGGCAAGGGAAACTGCCTTCATAGACCTTCTGAGGCGTTTAAAAAATGCACAGATACTTTTGTGATGTGTGGTTTTTTCTTCCTGTTAGTAACTCCCTGGAAGCTATGCTGGTAGAGGAAGGAAATGAAGGTCTTTCAGGGAAAGCTTCTACCTCCGCATGATTGGTTCTTTGGACTGGAGAAGTCTTTGATTGTGGATGTGTGGGGTGTGGCTGTCTAATATGCTAAAGCTTATGGGTATCTCTATCCTCCATGCATGAGGATTACTGTATCCTATTACTTGTGGTAACCACAGTCTATGGGAGCCAGCCATGGGGTGTGCTCCTATAATCTCAGCATCCAAGATTCTGAATCAGGAGGCCAGCAAATTTCACACTAGCCTGGCTATTTCTTCATCTGCATGGAAGGTTCTTATTTGTTTCTATTTTACTAATCTTGGTCTTTGAATATTGCCTCTGCTGTGCTTCACCATGACAAAAGGCAAAGATGGCAAGAGCCTTTGATTGTTGTTTACAAGTCTTCCCCTCCCCCTCATCATTTACCCTCCTCCAAGTCTAGTTCTCTGTGAAAATCATAGTCAAGGCTAGCACTGTATCAATAATTGATTTTTTTCTTCTTTCCCAGCAAGCTGTGGCATTTAACACTAAGAAGGCTGAATGATGCCCTTCAGTGCTGTTTTGAACTGCAAAGATCTTTGATGGCAATTTCATTTTTTTTCTTGTAATGTTCGGCTATTAGAAAAATAATAATCCTTTAGCCAGGCGTTGGTGGCGCACGCCTTTAATCCCAGCACTTGGGAGGCAGAGGCAGGCGGATCTCTGTGAGTTCAAGGCCAGCCTGGGCTACCAAGTGAGCTCCAGGAAAGGTGCAAAGCTACACAGAGAAACCCTGTCTCGAAAAAAAAAAACGAAAAAAAAAAAGAAAGAAAAATAATAATCCTAATGTCATCCTCTCAAACCTCTTACAGGAAGTGGCATCAGCGGAGGTACTTGAGCTTCGAACGATGACATCTTTGTTATTTTCTGATCTGAGCCATAGATGCAGCCCTGGCTGCTTATTTACACATCACTGACAATGGGGTTTCACCAAAACATAGAGGAGTTTGATTTGTCAGAGGGGCCCTGTCCTCCCTCAATGTGACAATCCTGACATTTTCAGCAAAGAGAGGGTACGCCTCTCTTTTTCCCTCCTTAGGACTAATACTAGGTTCTCAACACTTATTTCTCTCATTTATCTGCATCATTTCAAACCCAGCCCAGAGCTGACTAAATAAATAGGCTACATCCATCCTTCAGAATGCTGTATCAATATTAAATGAGATTAAACATACTTGTATTAGTAAGAAGGCACCATACCTAAGATACAGGAGTACAAGAGAGGACCATTTAGTGATGTGCCTAAATTACTTCATCAGAAAATTATGCATTTCATCAGCCTGTTAATGGCAGCACAGGGGGTTAGAGAATTGTAACAGTAAGGAACTTTGGAAAGTGACATAATGCCCCTTTTTGTTTTATACTGAGCATATGTATAGTGACATGTGGGGATAGTCTTCCAGCAACTCTCTGTTCCACCACCTCTCTAGCCCTAGGTGGCCCATCCCCTTATCCCCTGGGCCCTAGGTGGGATCATGTGATGCATGTGCATCCCAACCACAGTCACTGACTGCAATCATGAGGCCAGTGGAAACCTGACTAGCTGGTGCTATCAGAGTGACTCTCATTTTAACAGAAGATGTCTTATTAAGTTTGAACTCATAAGGTGACTGGAGTCAGGCCAGTAACTAGGGTTTAAAGTGAGAGGATCACAAGTTCAAGCCCTGCCTGGAGTTCAGAGTAAGTTCAAGCCCTACGATTTTGTTTTTCAAATTAAAAAAAAAAAGTTACAGAAAAGGAGGGTAGGAATATAGCTCACTTATAGACCATGTGTGAAGACACAGACTCAGTTGCCAGTACCACCATAAAACAATGTTGAGTAAGCTTTCTTGTTCCCAGTATAAATTTCCAAGAGTAGAGAAAAAGAGCTGAGTCCTAAGGAGCCCCCTCAAGACTACCTAAAGAAACTGCCTAGTAGCATGTGCCTACAATCCTACTCCCACAGGGGTAGGAGGATTGTGAATTTGAGGCCAAGCTGTGCTTTAGAGTAAGTTCTAGGTCTGTCTACATTAGATAGCTAGATTCTGCCCCCAAATAAAACAAAGCACAATAACCACCTAATACCAACTCCAGCTATCAATGGCTCAGATGGTGGGGCTGATCAATGCCAATTGTCCAGTCTGCTTTGGCTGGCATTTTTGTCACTGGCTGTCATATGGTTCTGAATTTCTTCAGAACAAGGGGAAAACTCCACCAGGAAGCCTTTCCCTGAGAGCCTACCCAGAGCAAGAGGCCTAGGCATCATACCAAGATGAGAGTCCTAAACTAAGCCTCAAGTTCATTAACTCGGATCTTACTGTCTCTATCTCTCCCCTTTGTTTGAAAGTACCAAAAGGCCAGCCACTCATTTCCTTGGGTTCACACAAAGATGATCTAATCATTTGTAAAAGCTACCGATAAAGGACTAGAGAAATGTCTCAACAGTTAAGACACTTAGCTGCTCTTTGAGAGGACCTGGGTTCCAGGGACCCAGCACCCACATGGTAGCTGACAACCACCTGTAATTCTCCTTTCAAAGGAATCTGATACCCTCTTCTGGCATCTTTGGGTAAGTCACATAATAGTATAATTCATGTACAGGTAAACCCCTATATGCAGAAAATAAAAATAAACATTAAAGAGCTAACAATAGGTAGTGTACAAATAACAAAAAATGAGAAGTATTGGTAGAGCAAAATATATAATACAAATAGTAGAACAGCTCACCTGTTTTTGGCTTCAGACAAAGCCCTACCATAGCAGATATGACAATCCTCTGTGAATTTCCTTCACTTTTGGCTCTGGCTTTAGAACTGAGTAAAATGGAGAAATGTCAGAAGAGTCAATCAAGAGAATGTTGTGGAATATTAGTTTAAGATGTGTTACATTTGTTTATGCTATGGAATATTTGTTTAATGATGCACAGATGTGTTGCATTCTTTTATGTTGTATTAGTTTAACTCTGTAAAGCTGTGTTACTTTGCCTGTCTTAAACACCTGATCAGTCTAATAAAGGGCTGAACAGCTAATAGCTAGGCAGGAGAAAGGATATGTGGGACTGGCATACAGAAATAATAAATAGGAGGAAAAATAATGAGAATAAAAGGAATAAATAGGGAAGAGGGAGAGTAGCGAGAAAAAGAAAGAGAGGAGGATGCCAGTGGCCAGCCACCCAGTCACATAGCTAGCCACAGAGTAAGAAGAAAAAAAAAGATATATAGAATAAAGAAATGTAAAAAGCTCAGAAGCAAAACATAGTTAAAGAGAAAGGAGATAAAAGTTAGAAAATATGACTAGAAGCAAGCTAAGCTAAGGCCAAGCATTCACAAGTAAGAATAAGTCTCTGTGTATTTATTTAGGAGCTAGGTGGGAGGCCCCCAAAGAGTGAAAACAAAAACCAACTATAAGAGACCTGATTTGGAGCTTTTGTCTATGCTCTGTCCAGTTTTAGTCACAAGAGCTTGAAGATATCTTAAACCATGGCTACAAAGGAAATTCATAATGTTTGTTAGTGACTTGTCTGATTGCTGTGACAAAATCCTTGATATCAAAGAAGAAAGGGTTTGTTTTGGTATATAACTGGAGGGGAAGCCCATCATCTTGAGGAAGGCATGGCAGTGGGAGCTTGAGGCTGGTAGTTATATTGTATCTACAGTCAAGAAGCAGAAAGTGAGAAGTGTCTGCAATCAGTTGGCTTTCTCCTTTTAATTCAGTCTGAGACCGAAAGCCCAGGTATGGTGCCACTCACATTCAGGGTGGGTCTTTCTACCAAAAATTAACCTAATCAGGACTAGAGAGATGGCTCAGATTTTAAGAACCTTTACTGTTTTTGCAGAGGATCAGAATTCAGATCCTAGCACCCACATTGGGCAGCTCACAATCACCTGTAACTCCAGATCCAGGGTATCTGACACCTCTGACCTTCACAAGTGCCTGCACTTATGTGCACATACCCCCACATGCATGTAGACACATAATTAAAAATGATTTTTAAGACATATAAAAAATGTTAACCTCAACTAGGTAATCCCTCAAAGATAATCTCAGAGGCTATGCTAATCTAGATGACTCCTCACAGCATGATCAGAGGCTTGTCTTCTAGGTTATTCTAGGTTCTGTAGTGTTGAAAGTCAATATTAAGCATCATCACATTGTTAATGTAAATCTTTCCTGAACAGTGGTTGTAATGGTTTGAGTAGGTATGACCCCCCAACACACACACACACAGACTCATATATTTGAATGCTTGGCCCACAGAGAGTGGCACTATTAGGAGGTGTGGCCTTGTTGGAGGAACTGTGCCATTTTGCAGGTTGCCTTTGAGTTCTCATATGCTCACATTAGCACAGTGTGACATACAGTCCCCTTCTGCTGCCTGTGAGTCAAGATGTAGAACTCTTAGCTCCTTCTCCAGCACCATGCTGCCTGCACACTGCCATGCTTCCTGCCATGATGTTAATGGAGTAAACATCTAAAACTGTTAGCTAGCCCCAATTAAATGTTTTCCTTTAAAGAGTTGCTGTGGTCATAGTATCTCTTCACAGCAATGGAAACCCTAAGATAGTGGTCATGCACTGAGCATGTTGACCTGGTTTGCCACTGTTCACAATTCATCTGCTTTGGCTCTTGAGAACTGCAGTCCACAGCCATCCTTACTTCTGGGAATCTATTGCAGATACTGTGCAAAAACAGAGAAAAAAACTGGCCCAAAGAGCATTCCCATACAGGACAGATATCAGGAATCCAGGAAGATATGTGCACTCTTTCCCCAGATCCTGCAGTCATATGTCATTTTTGAATCTGACATTTGGTACTCCCTACAAAGCCATGACCCTTCCCTTACTCCCAATGCCTCCCTTTGAGCCAAAACAAACAAACAATAACAAAAAAGCAAAACAAAACAAAAACTCTGTACTTTTCTAAGAGAACTATACTCGGGTTGTCCAGGAACAAATGGAAATCTTAAGCAGTCTGCCTTTCTAGAATCAACCATTCCTTTCTGTCCAGTGAGTATTTTCAGTTCCAGCAGCAGGTACACTGATGGCCATGGTGTGACCTTCCACATGTGTTCAACTCTTGGTCTCTGGGTTCCCTGTGCCCTTCTTCTCATCTCTCTGGCCATATGTTCTCTTCTTCCTGATAGTAATTCCTCTAAACTGTCCACTTGGTGTAGTCAGGAACCATGCTGAGCTCTCTGCTCCTATTAAGAGCCTCTGCCTGAGATTTCCAAGTTATTGCCTTCTCAGTCCCCCAACACACACACACACACACACACACACACACACACACACGAGAGAGAG
>CABHPP010111436.1:2160-27047 GCA_902168425.1 Peromyscus attwateri | reverse complement strand
GAGAGAGAGAGAGAGAGAGAGAGAGAGAGAGAGAGAGCGAGCTATTTTGAGGGGATCCAAATAAGTGGTATCTCTAGGCAGCTTGATACAGTGGGAAGAGTGCTTGGTTGGTCTCTAAGACCTAGATAGCAGGGCATGAGGGGACTGAGGATGGAGAAATGAGTGAGATAGAGTGAGACCTAATCTCAGAGAGAGAAAGAGACAGAAACAGAGACTGTGAGAATCTCAAATACGAGATTTAGAAAAGCCTACAGCCCTGTCATGACCACAACTATCTGTAATGTGATATGGCCCTAAAGGCCTGTGTAATGACTGCACAATGCTGTAAATGAATCTTTGTAGAGAAAACAGCTGAGACCTGTAGGTGCTCAATTTTCTTGATGGCCCCTGATGAGGTAGGTCAGATAGGAACCAGTCCTGGAGATCTGTGAGTCAAACATCAAAATGAGCAGTCAGTGATGGACTTCCTATTCCTCTCTTCAAAAAACATCCATTTCAAAATATGCTTTTAGAAGAGAAAATATTTATGTAAAAAGATATTTTATATCCCTTTTAAAGTTGGTGTTACAAAACATTTCTAGTGGGAAAACCTCCCTTGGTGGACCATTTTATGAGACTTGGAGCTTAGATTTCTGGAAATCTGAACTGGAAGGCCTTCAGGGACTTCTGTGAGCTACAGAATTCTAATTCTAAAGGATTGTTCTGAAAATGCTGCAAAATAAGATGGGTAAATACTGGAACTCCTTGTTTGTCCCCCTTCTCACTTCTTTTAGTCCTGGGAATCCTTGGAGAATCATGAACTTGAGTCAACACCATTTGTATATCACTAATCTAGCTGCCTTATACCCCCAGTATGTGTAGAAACTGAGGTATGAGAAGAATAGTGTTAAAAAGCGATATCAGCTGTAGGTGTGTGGCAGATCAGTTCTCTCTCTCTCTCTCTCTCTCTCTCTCTCTCTCTCTCTCTCTCTCGATGACAAGAGGACCTCAGGAATTTCAGTCATCCAATATTTGACTCAACTGACCGTGGATTTACACCTCTGAAAGTGGTGTCAAATTTTAGGTATTTCCTAGCCATTTATATTTCTTTTTTTGAGAATTTCCTGTTTAGTTTCATAGTCTATTTTTAATTGGGTTCCCCTTTTTCTTTTTTTTTTCAAATTTAACTTTTTATTGATTCTTTGTGTATTTCACACCATGCATCTCTCCCCCAAGATAAAACAAGATAACATTTAAAAGAAAAGAGAAAAAAAGAAAAGAAAAATATCCTTCTGGAACACAGTGAGTCACACAGTCCTTTAGTCCATATATTGTTACTTGCAAGTAGTGTTCATTGCAATGAGTCATTGGCCTGGTTTGATGTGTCTGGTTTTTGCTACATTATCAATACGAGACCCTCACTGGGGCTCCTCTTAGATATCCTGTTATATAAACCTCCCCACTTTTAAATGGATTGTTTCAGGGACTTTGTTACAGTGATGGAAGTCTGACTAACAGAAACAGTTCTTCATTCTCACTTTGCAAGTAAGAAGACAAGCCCAAGGTCTCAAGTGTCAAACATGTCAATTTCAGTGGCCGATGATTTGTGCTTAATCTCTCAATTACCTTCAAATTCTCATAACTCAAGGTGAGTTGTGTTTAGAGTTCTACAATCCTCACCTCTTTGGTATCCCTTGATCTTGGAGAAATGCCAAAAAATGGATGATAGTAAAGACTCTGGAGTGGCCACACCATTACTTCACCCTTTCTGTGACCTTGTGTACCTCTGATGTATGAAGTGAAATTAGTCTAAGGTCGGACAACTTAAAGTGCATTTCTGTGGACACAGACCAAGGTCTCTCTGTTGACTGAGGACCTGGAGCCAACAGTCCCAAAATGGCATTCTCATGGGATGCAAGCCCAGATAATGGAGGGAATGCAGCCAATTCTGTTTTTAATCAATTACCACTTTGCACAAAACCTCTTCAATTAAATCTAAAAGAACTGGAGGAGGCACTGTCTTTGTTTCCAGTGTTTGAAGGCTTGACTTTCATTCTAAATGGTCCAGTGGGCCAAATGTGCTCTTAAAAACATTACCTCAGCTCTCTGACTTCACCTGTCAACCTGAAGGCAATTTTTCAGGCATTTGATGTTCTTGTTTCCTGCCAGCTGTGGAGCAAGGAAACAAATGAGCCAAGGCTCCCTTACTCAACTTGGCTCTCAGTTCTCTCCGCTCCACTCTAAACTGAAGAACAAAGAAATAAATGTTCAGTAGCAGAGACAGGAAGGTTTTGGAAGAGAAGTCAGAGAATAAGCCAAGAGAGTCTTGGCTGATGCCTGAGGCAGGTACCCAGTCCTCAGCACCCTTCAGCATCAGCTTAATGTCACCAACTCAGAAAGGGTTTCCAAAGACTTTCCACTCAAATCAAAGTCATCACTTAAGTAGCTAAAGAAACAGATTATTTAAATAGTACAAATAACATTGTATCAAAAAAAAAAAGATAAATACATGAAAGTAAGAACTCCTGGATGCCAGCAGTGACCACTGAAGAGTACAGACCAGAATGTATAAACTGGGAATATTATATCTTACTGCTTCTCACAACTTGCATAAAAGACACACATTTCTTCTAAGAACTGAACTTCACAGTCACTGAAGCAAGGAATATCATGCTTGTGTCTTCCTATGACTCATGGCAGTAAATCCACATAGAGTCCATGGCAGTTAGAGTCAAGTCTAATCTTTCTTCTTCATGTAAAATGACCAGGGTAAGCTTTATACAATCAAATTTAATTATATCCCTCTCTTGCTCAAGCCCTGCAGTGCCAATGACAGATGGCACTTCTATTCTTCTAGGATATCTATCAACCAGTACTGCTGCTGACTCTCTGCTGTAACCCCACAGTGCAGGACTCTGGCCTTTTAGGGAGCTTGCCATGCCCTAAGCATATATCTGCATATCATGCCTGGGATTTTTAATTTTATGTGTATGGGTGTTTCACCTGCATGTATTGACCATGTGCATGCCTAGTGCCAACAGAGGCTAGACAAGGGAGTTGGATCTCCTGGAAATGGAGTTACAAATGGTTGTGAGTCACCATGTGGGTGCTGGAAATAAAAACCCGGTCCTTGAGCTCTACTCTTAACAGCTGAGCCATCTTTCATGCCTACTCCACTCCATTCTTGACGCCCATTTTTCCAGGTGGAGCTTTACTGTACTGGCAATGCCTGGGCGGTGGGGGGAGGGTTATTAGATTTCTCCTCTGATAGTATTCTTTTTTACTTGTCTGCCCTAGTAAATGGCCACATTTAAAGATCTGAAGGATGTATTTCCTTTGTCTTCTGCTGGGATGTCCTCTATCAGGCTGCTTGTAACAACTACAGCTTTTAACCCTGGCTTGACTAACTATCACTTGAAACCTTCTAAATCTACCAATGCCCAGGCATCAGCCAGACCAAAAAAGTCTAGGTGGCTAGATGGAGCCCAGGCATCAATATCCTAAGACTTCTGGACAAATTAGTGGGCAGCCAGCACAGACTGGAGAGTGCCTGCCAAATAAAAAGACAGCTCACCCATCAGTATCAGTAAAGGATGAGAAGAAAGGACAGCAAAAGAAGGAAGATAGATGGGAAGAGTTTCAGATGACATTTTGTGCTGTCACAAGTAAGAAGAGCAACATACCAGACAGAAGGCCAACCTCAGTCTCTGCCACTGAGCAGAGAAGCAGGACAAAGTTCATTCATCTTTCCAGTTTCCTTGTATGTTTCTAGGGGATAATGGCACCAGCCTTTCTGACTGCTGACATCAGACCAAGTTGCACTTGTGGTTCGGGCAGGAGAGGGAGGCTGAACTAGAGCTGAGCACGTTGATGAGACACATTCACCAATTTCAACAGTATAACCAAGATCTCATATCCCGCACCAGTTTCAACGACTCTAAAATGTCATGATTCATCATATCTCCATTATTGGCTTATGGAGGCTAGTTTTTGTCAACTTGACACAAACTAGAAATACCTGGGAAGACAGAATCCTCAGTTGAGGAACTGCTTCCATCAGATTGACCTGGAGGCAAATCTGATTGATGATTGATGTAGGAGGGGCCAGACCACTGTGGGTGGAGCCATCCCTGGGCAGACGGTCCTGGGTTGTATAGGACAGCTGACATTCCTCTATGGTCTCTGATTCAATTCTGGCCTCCAATTTCCTACCTTGAGTTCCTGCCTTGGCTTTCCTGGATGATGAGGAATTTGCCTCTGTCTTTTTCAAAGTCTCCTAGGTATGAATACCCCACCTATTTCCACTTTGGCCAGACACAGCATCAACTACCCTCTAATTGTTAGATGCTCTTAAAGGCATAAAGGTATCACCTGACAGGCTTCTTTTACAAGCCCATGTGCTTCCTTCACTGTGTTACACAGAGACTTCACCTTCCTGAAGCTTGATACTGAAGTCTGCACTGGAAGTCATTCAAGGAGATGGCTTCAGAGGCAGCTGGAGACCATTTAAAGGGGGATTCTATAAGCCTTGGTATAAGGTTGAATTTTGGATGTCTGATAGAAAGATTTCTCCTCATGTCTATGGGAAGGGAAAAAAAAACAGGTTACATATGGGGAAAATAGTGCAGATTAATGAGCAACTATTCTTTAGAAAGACTCAAAGTGACACTTTCAAACTCAGAGAGAACAAGTTATACTGGAAAATTATAGCCTAAAACAGACCGTTCTGCAGAGTGTGTATTCCTTGCAGTATCTTACTATTATAACAATGAAGATCTCTCTTCCTCCATCTCTCCCTTTTTCAAGCCGACTTTAATACAGTTCTGTGTTACAAGAAGATATTCTCCCTTTCTAATATGGCACAGCAATACTAAAGCACCAACCTTTGCTGTTCAACCACAGTAGAAAAAAATCAAGAGCTCTTTTACCACATTTCCAAGCAAAAGCCTGGCAGCATCTGTTGGGTTGTGACTGAGTCATGGGCTCATTTCTAAGCTAACCACAGAGGTCAAGTGAATGAGGTATGATGATAGGCTGGTCTCCCTCCAAAGCTCCAACTTCCAGGGAACCCTGGGAAACAGGGTCATGTGCTCCAGATGTAAAATACAGGCTTCACGCCCCCGGACCTGAGGCCCTTTGCTGGTATTTGTCTAAGATCTACATCAAGCATTTGACCTCGAATTCATCTTTGTATTGTTTCTTAGAAGTCCCCCCTCTCTGCTTGCAGTGCCCATATGCTTTTTTCACTGTCTCCTTTTCATTAAAATAGCAGCCAGATTTGGGGACTACTGCTCCTCGGGGTTTAAAATAGGAGTAAGTTCAAGGCCAGCTTGGGCAACTTAGTAAGATCCTGTCAAAAATATACATAAGCAAAAGGGATAGGAATATAGCTCAGTGGTAGAGTAGAACTTGCTTACTCGGTATGTGTGTGGAACCTTAGGTTTAACCCTCAGTGGGCAGTTTCCTTTAACTATCTGGTCTGACAAGTTTAGCTTTACCCTCCTATCTGGCTGTGGCTCTAATTCTTATTCAATTCATCAAAATGAGTTCTTTTTTTTTTTTTTTTCAATGTGTCTTGTAAATTTTTTCTTGACAGGTTGTGTTGGTTTGGCTGAGAAATGTAACCGATAGGCTCATGTGTTTGAGTACTGGGTCCCCAGTTGGTGACACTGATTGAGAAGGTTATAGAGTCTTTAAGAGCTGGAGTCTTGATGCATAAAGTATGTCACTAAGGTCAAGTTTTGGGAGTTTATACCCTACTTCCTGTTCTATTGCTCTGCTTCCTATGTGTGGATGAAAATGGAATTAGCCTTCTTCCTGCTCCAGACACTTGCTGTCTTGTCTCCCCTACCATGATGGATCTATATCTCAAGACCCTAAGCCAATATAAACCCTTTCTTCCCTAAATTGCTTTTTGTCAGGGTGTTTTTATCATAGCAACAGAAGAGTAACTGATACACTGGTGAATGTGACATACTGGGAAAAGGAAGATGTGGTAAGAAGACTTTTAATAAGGCAGTGTAGTGTGTAGAAAATCAGTCTGTAGTGCTATGAGGAACCCAGGACCCTGGGCTGTGACTATCACTAATATACAGATAGTTTTCTTGACACTTAGCATTAAACCTATTAAAGATCCTGAAGCCATGCCCCATATATCCTGGTTGTGTGTTTTGTGAACATGAAGTGCTAAGTCTTCATGATTGTTGGGCAAGTACATTCCTGTAGAATAACTACTGCTTTGAAGGCTTTGTTTTATTTTGTTTTTGTTTTCTTTTTTTTTTTAATTTTTAAAAATACTTCTTCATTGACTCTTTAGGACTTTCACATCATGCACTCTAATTCTGCTCACCTCCCAGTCCGTCTATATTCTCCCCTCATTCCTGCTAACCCACCACAAAAGAAAACAAAACAAAATAAGCAAGCAAACAAGTAGGCAAACAAAAGCAAAAACAAAAACCAAACCAAACAAAAACAAGAACAGAAAAATCTCTTTTTTTCTTCTTTCCTTCCTCTCCAACACCTCTTCATTTGTCCTGGTAGCATTGGAGTTTTTGTCCTATCAGCTTTACTGGCAAATATTCATTGCAATGAGTCACTGGTTGGTTCTTGGCTTCTGGTTTCTGGTACACAATCCTCACTGGATGATCACCAGAACTCCTCTGGGATGTCTGTGGCTGCCCAGAGTCTTGGAGATCTTGTGGGTATTATACCACAGCACCAGTCCCTTCTCAGGCTCCAGCAGGACCTAGATGTAGTAGATGTTAGGGTGGGTCAACCCAAGGCCCAGCTGTGGGCCTGGGTGGTAGCCAAGTTGGTCTGCCTTGGGCCAGGGGACAGTCAACTCCCCTACATGCATGCTCTCAGGGTCAGTTCACCCCTGCCTGTGGTGAGGAGTGGGGGACATCTACCTCAAGTGCAGGGGCCAGTTCTCTTGCTGTAGTATCCAGCGAGAGGCAAAGCCAGCTTTCTCAGAGCACTGAAGGGCAGGGCCAACTCAGCATGGCCCTCTGATTTCATCATGTATGGTTCCTAAGGCCTCCTGAGATGACACAGGCCAGAGACATCAACACAGACGCCAGCTGCAGCTGGACCACTGACCCAGACATGGCCCTTGGCAGCAGCTTGGGCCCAAATGACATCCTGGCTGTGGGTGGAAGGAATGGCCACTCAAGTGGGAATGGTTCTGGCAGGTGTATGGCTGCCTGACACAACCAAGGCCTCAGGTTACTGCCCCAACCCTGGACCCTACATGACATTTGGCACCAATGGAGGACTGGGACTTCAGCACAGACCCCAGCTGCATGACCCTCCATCTCAGGTGTCTGCATGGCCTTCAATGGTAACAGGAGCATCAGACATCAGAACAAACCCTGGATTCATTAGGGACATGGACCCTGACATGCCCCTCAGCTGTGCCTCTGGCCAGGACATCACCATGACATTGAGTAGCAGCTCAGACCACTCAGATCTGGATGTATGCTGGCCCTCAGACACCAACCTGGACTCAGGTGACTGATCTGACCCTGGGTATTCTCATGGTCAAGTCACATATGTCAATTCAGACCTTGGCAGCTATAGCGCCACAGACCCAGAAATTGTCCTTGGCAGCAACCTGCATCCTGAATGACACCATGACCCACAGTGGCAGCATAGTTCACCCATATCTGTATGGCTCCTGTTGTGGCATGCCCCCCAGACTCCAACCAAACCACAGGCTCGGGTCCAGATCCTGGGCCTCTGTTTGGGCCCTAGTGGCAACCTGGAACACAGACTTCAACATAGACCTCAGCTGCAGCTGGGTCATGTTTCTAGATATGACCGCAGGCCACAGCTGGGCCTGGTCGACACCCTAGCTCCAAGAGGTAGTCCTGTCCACTCAGATCAGGGTGGCTCTGGAAGCAGCATGGCCCCTGGACACCAACAAGGCCACAGGTTGTGGCCAAGACCCCAGGTTTCATATGGCCTTGGTGGCACCATGGGACATAGGCATCAACATGTGTGGATGAAGGTCTTTTATGGGACTCCTCCAGGACCCTAAAAATCACCATGGCCCAAGGTGGTGGTAACAGTCACCCAGATCAGTATGGCCCCAGCAGTAGCATGGCTTGTGGACCCAAACATGGCCCCAGAATGTGGCCCAGTCCACTGGAATCAGCACGACACTCAACAGCAACAGGAGCCATGGACATTAACACGGATCCTGGCTATTGTAGGACTAGGGACCCAGACATGGCCCTTGGCAGCAGCCCAGCCCAGACATCACTATGACCCTGGGTGACAAGCAGACCTCCCCCACTCAGTCTACTCCTCACAGCCTTCACCATGGCCCCAGGTGGCAAGCAGGCCTCCAACATCTGCCCACTCCTCACTGTCTTCATTTCTTCCTTTCTGCATCTTTCCACAGCACATGAACTATTCCTATCTCTATCTCTCCCATTTCTTCACCACATATTTCCTTATCATAATAAGGCCTAGGGGCCTGGTGCCCCAAGGCATCGGGTAGGCCCATGGCTGTCTTCCCACCAGCCAGGGTCCTCAAGGCCCCCTCTAGCTAGACCCTAGAAGAACAGCCGGGGCTCTTAACTACTGAGCTATCTCTCCCGCTTCAAAAAAGCATCATTTCAAATCTTCACACTGCTTCTTAGCTACTTCTCTTGTACTCAATTGAATTCCTTTTCCTTTTTAACCAGCTCAAAAATGTCTAAAAGCCATCAATGTGAGCTTCTTGAATCTGCTTCATTTAGCTCTTATTTTATCCTCTTTTGTCTTCAAGAACAATTGATTAACTTTTGACTTTGAGGACTGATATCAGAACTGCAAACTTAATCCAGAACTTTACACACACCTTCCCAGATAATGAGAGGATTTATTTAGCAGTCACTGAATTTAGATATGTCTTGTCTTTCTTAATTCTCAAGACCAATTCAGTGTTTCATCAACAGCCAACTCCACTGTGCTAACCAGTGTCCAGCACCTATTTGTCAGATAGAGCTTTGAGACCTGTTATGCCATTTAATTGCATGATATTATTAAACTCAAGATAGCAATATAAACGCAGCAGTAACAAACAGCTATGAATGACAAATGTCACAAACAGAAAATGCAGTGCAGCACTGAAACACTGTGCACCTTTACAGAGATGTCCTTCAATTTTGAACCAGTTAGGCATGTGTTTAATGATAACCCTACCTTCTCATTAAGCTCCACAACTGAAACCCATTTTTATATAAAAATCCTCCAGTTTTTAAAATTTGCAAAGCTGAATTTCAGCTGTCTGATACTTCATACTCAAGGAAAAAGTGTCATTTCTCTAAAAGTTTGAAAGTTCTCTTTATTTTTTTTGACACCATCTCTCCTTTTCCACACATCCACATATCTGATCACTCTACTTCCATCCTTTCTGATCTAGATAAAATGAGCCAGCAGGAAACCTTAGCATGAACATTGCAAAAATGATAGGTACCATGGGCACAGTTTCTTCCTTACAGTTAGAATTTGAAGTCCTTGCAGAGACCTCAGCAAGAAACTATCTCATCCAATCAGCACAGCAGACTGTGTAAGTCAGGAGCTGGCAAATGGGCAGGAGTGAAAGTGTTCAGATGCAGAAGCCACTAGCCCTGCTTCGAGATTAGCAGAGAGAGAAAAGCAGGGATCAGGGAATAAGGCAAAGAGGGAGGAGTCCAATGGCCAGGGTTCCTCTTCATGTGACCAGTAACCTTTGGATGTAACATCCTGAGGAGCTGCTTGTGATGATGGAGCAGGAGTGAGGGTGCACTCTGAGGATCATCTCCAGACTGATTTCCAAACAGAGTTGAGCAATATGGGGGCCAATGCTTGGGCAGGGACCTTAACTCCATTTAAACGGAAAGTCAGCAGTTCTAGAGCCTGATGGAAAAAGGAAGAGAGAAAAACAAGGCCCTTAGACATGGCAACCTGACCACAGAGGGATTCAGAGTGGACTTCCCCAGATGGGGCTACAGCTATCGGCTCTTGTGATATAACATTCTCCTTTGGTTTCTTATAAAAATGCCTTGGCCTTGGCATGAGTGTTTTCTTTTAAGGATCCCAAATCAGGAAGAGTCTCACATGGTCTCAAACAGCCACATATGCTCAACCAGCTCAGGCTGCACTTCCCAGGTGTCACACATCAGGCAATTATATATAACAGAAATTGAGTTTTCACAGCTCTGGAGTCTGGAACTTTCAAAATCAAAGCACTAGCAAAGCAATGTCTGCTGGGGCCTCTTCCTGGCTTGTAGATAGCTGTCCTCCCATTGCATCCTCACATGCTGGAGGAGAGAGCTGGCTTTCTAGCCTATTCTTAGAGGTACTAATATTCACAAGGGCTCAACCCCTGTGCTCTAATCACCTCTCAAAGTCCTTCCTTCCAAATAACATCACGTTTTTTAGTGGTTCTGGCACAGAGCCTACAGTCCCGAGTGCAGGGAGTGGAGGAAGTCCTCAGTGTGTGAAATCCTAAGTGAAGTGAATATGTATTGTTGACAGAGGAATGGTTGTGTCAAGGATCCTAGCCACAGACCCATAGGGGAATGGCAAAGCTTACCTTCTGGTCCATGTTTGGATATTGATAATGTGTGCAAAAAATGTCCATCACACCAATGTACAGTTAAGGAAGAGAATGGCTCAGTTGCCTTTAGCCTACTGGCTATGGGTGAGATAGGACCTCTGTTGGTCGTTTCTGTATTGAACACACAGATTGCAAGCCCAGTGCCACTTTGAGATCTTTGGCAGCAGTTAACTCTGCAGCTCACACACGACTGAGCCGGTATGATAATGAGTATTCAGAGATGGGTAATTCCTGGGGGGCACTCACCAACCTAAGACAGAGCACCTGTGTGGCCTGGGCGGGCGTCTCCATGACGGGTAAGGTGACCTGCTGACGTCCCACGCAACCCAAGTCAGAAGCTCATTTTTTAATAAAAGGAGGACCTGTAGGACCCTGGCCCCCATTTTGGGTAACTGTTGCCTTGCTTGCAGACCTTGACCTTGATATTCTCCCTATGCTAATTCCCTGCCAGGTTCCACCCTCCTGAATGCTTAAGGAAAGTTCCTTGTCTGGTATCCTGAATAATGGGCATTAACAGATTAGAAGCAAGATTGTAAAACATCAGTAGCTAACTTCTGCCCTCCAGGGTCCTCCCATTGTGCTGTAAGCCTGTATTTAAGACCTCCTCCCCCCTTCAATAAATGACATTCGGCATTTAAAATTAAATATATATATATATATATATATAATTGAATGAATACTGCGAATGTAATCTATGAATACCACAAATGTGATTAATATCACGAGTGTAATTAATGAATATCGTGAGTGTAATTTAAAAAATAAATAAATAAAGTAAAAAAAACATAAAAAAAATGTCCATCATAGTTTTCTCTGTATATGTCTGGCCTAGAGACTGCTCCCCTACAGATTCGGCTCCTGTGGAGATTAGCAAACCCTGTCGCCTTGATCCAGTGGTATACCATAACCCCACCTCCTTGTTTATCTGCATGTAATAACCTACCTCTCTGTTCAACAGTATATAATAAACCCACTGAATTTTTAGTTTGCTGTGGTTTTTCTCTGCCAGAATTCAGAACACCTGATCCCAGCTTTCTGTCTGTCTATGTGTTTGTCTTTTCTACATTCTCTCACTGTCCCCAGTCAGGTATGTCCCTGGAGCTGAGTTGGACATGGTACTCAGACATCTTTGACAGTCCCTCTGCCATTGACCTGTATCTTCAGCCCTTGGTATTTTAAGATAAGGCCTTATTGGATAGTCCAAGGTGGTCTTAAACTTGCCATGCTCATGCCTCACCCTCTTAACTGCTGGAGTCATGGGCATTCACCACCACACATAGCTCAGCATAAGAATTTGAGAGAGATATGTTCAGTCCATAACATCACAACACAGAAAAAAACAAGACATAGGCTGACAAACAGATAAGCTGTGAGAATCAGTCCTGGGAATGAGGTATTGACTTCCAGGAGGAAGATGCAGGCAGGCTTCCTAAAGGAAGTAACATGGAAGAAAAGAAAGATTTGAACGCTGGGTTAAGGAAAGACATCAACACAGACTTTACGGTGGTTTGTATGAAAATGTCCCACATAGGCTCAAGTATTTGAACACTTTTTCCCCATTGGTGGTACTGTCTGGGGAAATTTTGGAGATACAGCCTTTTTGAAGGAAGTGTGTCACTGAAAGTGGGTTTTGAAAGCTTAAAGATGCTTTAAGCTTTTCCAATTTGTCCTCTCCGCTTTGTGCTTGATGTGCACTCTTAGCTTCCTGATCCTGCCACCATGCCTGCCACTTACTGCCATGTCTCCTCACCATTATGTTTCCCTCTGGAAACATAAGACAAAATACATTCTTTCTCTTTCTTAAGTTGCTTTTGGTCATGGTGTTTCATCGCAGCAACAGAGAATTAACTAATACACTGTACCAGCTACAAAGATGAGTACCCACAAGGCACCAGGTGGGAAAGAACACATTCTGGACAAGAACAGGAGATAGGATTGAGCACAGCTACTCCTGTTCATTCAGCCCCTTCCTCAAGGTCTGTCGAACAATGGAATGGTCTATTTGCCTTAGTCAGCCCCTGTGGGTTCTCACACTACCCATAGACAGCAACCTGACAGAATGCAATTAGGATACAGAAAGGCACAGATAACTTTAATCTTTTTGAGTATCCAGCAGAAGCTCCCTGGAGCCAACAGCTCATTTTTATTCTTCACTCACTCAGCTCCCAGGACTGATTGCTGATGCTAGTGGTTTGGCAGAGGGCAGTCACTCATGCCCTCCCACATCTGGCTGCCTCCTATTTGTTTATGAACACTAAGCTCACCCCTGTTTATTTCCTCTCTCATTTCGCAGAAAGACTTTTCATCTGTCTTGGCCATACATGGCACTGCTTTCAGACCCCAAGACAAGGCTGCATTTGAAGAATGGCAAAAGAAAGGAATTTGCCCTAAACCCATTCAGTGTGCTTATCTGTGGAGATGTATGTGGCAAGAGGGGAACTGAGAGCTCAGTTTAGATCTCCAGGGTTCTTAAAGCAGCTAGTGCCCAAGAACCATGTGCTGAATGTACACAGACATTGATATGGTGTGATCTTGTCAAATATGACAGCAGGGCCTTATACTTCCACACACACACTGTCGTTGGCCCCCTGGTTCCTTTCCCTATCACCAGTGCTGTTCCACTATCTGTAGTGGCAACTACTTGGTTTCCATTAACAAATCCAAGAAGTATAATGTGACAAAAAAAGTTAGAAAGTGAATACCAGTGAGAGGCTAGGAGATAGATAGGGAAAGGGGCCACAGAGAGATAAATGAAGATAACATGCTTCTGGCTGCTTTTTCTTCTTCCTCTTGATCTGAGTCAAAGGCCTGGCAGGCTTTTTCTCCTACCAGCAGCCCTCCCCGCTCTTCTAGCTGACTGTCCAGGCTGGTCAGATATGCTCAGAACTGGATCTAGACATGTTTACCCAAAGCTGTGGGCCTATCAGCTTCCTTCCCTTTCTTTCTCTAAACCGATGAACCCTAAATTAAGAAGGGATCAATTCCAGCCAACCAAACCCATTTAAAATCCCCAGATCTATACCAGGAAAATAGACTTGCCCCTCCTTCCTCTTCAGGCAGTCTTTCTGTCTATCTGTGCTTCTTCACCTTTGGTAAAATTTATCTGTTGCCGTCTTTCCGAGATATTCTTCTGCCTTTTCATGCTTTAATTGGCAGAGAAAACAAATCCATTTAAGATTGCTACATGGTAACATAAGGAGTAGAAGGATGGGAGTTAGGGCTCTCAGATTTGGGTTCTGGGCTACTTATCCCACACTAAGTCACTAAGTCATATACCCTGTGATGCTTAATCTATACTGTCAGCTTGACCGGATCAGAAACCTGTGGTTGTGCCTGTGATGCTATATCCAGAGAGGATTAAGTGAGAGGGAAAAACTCACCCTGAACTTGGGTGACACCATCCCATAGACTATGGTCCCAGATGGAATAAAAGGGGTAAATTAAAAGGCCACCTAAATGCCAACTTCCTCCTTCTTTCAGCTTTCTGTCTACTACCACTTAAGTGCCCATGCCCTCACCACCATGGTAGACTGACTTATCTTTGGGGAATTGTATTACAGCTAGCCAGGAGGTGATTAATGCCTCCCTATCACCACTTACAGTAAGGTTTCTGATGACCTTTTGGAGCAGGTAGCTCTTTGTTATGGTTGTCCCAGGCATAGGATATGTAACAGCACAGCTAGCCAGTAGTATTACCTCAGTTGTAGCCACCAAATATCCCCAAGCCTTGGCCCCTCAGGTGAAATTGCCATTAGTTGAACACCTTGTGAGTTATGTAAATCAAGCCTTATCCTGGCCTGGGTGGACAGACATCTGGGGGAATCAGAAAGAATAATCTGGAAGTAGAGACTAGGTTCCCCCAAAAGCCCACTCAGGATTTCCTTTTCTTTTATTTTTTTAAATTGAAAATAGATTTTTTTCTTATAATATATTCTGAATATGGTTTCCCTCCCCCAACTCCTCTCAGATCCTCCTTACCTCCTAACCCACTCAAATTCACGACCTTTCTTTCTCTCATTAGAATATAAACAGATGCATAACAACAATAACAGCAACACACCAGAATAGGACAAAACAGGAAAAAAATCTAAAGAAAGAGCACAAGAAAGACATACAGACACTGATACACACACATTGGCACACACAGAAAACCCATCATGACAAAGTCAATAATATAGAAGCAAAAGATCTATAAAGTAAAAATATAATAAAATAATAGACAAAGTATCTGAGACAAACAAAACAAAACAAACCATCCAAAAATAACATTGTGTTTATTTTGTGTTGGCCTGCCCTTAATTATATGTCCAGTAAGACTTCATTGGAGATAACTATTTTTTTTCTTTTCAAACCGTTATCCTTTTTACTAAAAGCAGATGTAGGAGGAAATATGAATATGGAAGACAGGTATTTGACAGTCTAGGTTCTCCTTAGCAAAGGTGGCTAACTCACTTCAGTACTATAAATGCCTCTGCCTTCTAAGACTTGTTTGCCAAGTCTCAGCAGAGAAAAAGAAATTTCTCTTATCAACCAGGTCATGGCCCAGCTTCTCAAAAGATAATAACTGTGACACCATTTTGTCTGGGGTAATCTTGCTCAAATGTACTGCTGAGGCCCGGGAGTCTCTATGAAGGTCTTGAAGTATTATGACACTATAATTACTGAAGAAATAGATTGGACTTGCATGCTAGAATAAACAAGATGCATGTCTAGCATTAATCAACTGATCAGTTACTAGAAAAATAGAATATCAAACTCTGTAAAGTAGGAATTTTGAGGGAGGGTATTTCAGAGACTAAGGAAACATTGGGCTATGATCACTATGTCAGATAAAAAAACTAGTTAATGCTGTGATCTTCAAAATCCAAATCAGTTCACTTCTGCAAAAGTAGATATGAAAATAAAAGTGAACAGAAGGTGGTGACTAATTTAGCACTGAGCTGGTACCAGGCCACCACCTGCCATTTCCTAATATGAACCTTCCTTGCCACTGATAATTCCAGGAGCCTCCTCCACTGGACAGCAGCAGCATCACTGCTGCTCTTCCTCCAAGAAGTAAATTCCAGGATGGCAACAGATAACAAAATTCAACCACAGTGATACTGCAGGGACAAAAGGTAACCAACCATCTCCGCTGGAGCTCATAAAAGAGGAGACAAGGTCCTGATAGTAGGGCCAATAGTCAGTGTGCTGTCTGCCTTCAGGGGTTCTGAAAGACCCTAAAGAGTACATTATATTTAAATAGGGCTCAATAGCTAAAGGGAGGTTACAATTTTGTCAACTGGACAGTTGGAGAAAGCATTTGAGACTGAAAAAACAACATGTATAGCAGGCTAGAGGCAGGGAAGAACAAGATGATCAATTCTGGGAAACAGGGCTGGACAGGCACAGAGACCTTTCAGGGTATAAAACTTAACCCTGCAGATGCAGGACACACTATGTGTTGTTATTTGCAGTTGTTTATCAAATTGTGTAAGAATGGACATGGTCTCAGCAAAGTGAGAAAATGAAATGCCATTACTTTCTTCTTTTCTTTCTTTTTGTTTTTTTTAAAGACAGTGTCTCTCTGCGTAGTCCTGGCTGTCCTGGAACTCTCTATACAGGCCTAAGACTCACAGAGATCTGCCTCCCAAGTGCTGAGATTAAAGACATGTACCACCACATCCAGCCAGAAACACCATTTCTTATGGCAGATACAGAGCATAAATATGCTTTTGCTTTCTATTCCTTAAGACTCCTCATACTCAATCTAGCTAGATACTAGGATTAAAGCAATGAGAACTGTTCTTGCTTTCCAAGGACTTCTGTCTCAAAAAATTAATATGTGAATATATTTAGTGGACATCCCAGAAACTGGTTTAAAAAGAATGACAAACCTACTGCTGGAAGTTCCTCTTGAAGACCAGAATGCTGCTGCTCTAGGGATCTGAGGCTCAGGGAGGAAGTGAGGCTGCACTCTTGAATACTAGGAGGCTTCGTAGAAGAGGAGGCTTCATATAACAAGTAAACATAGCTGAATGAAGCCAGGCCCAGGTGTCTAGGCAAGAGAGCATGCCACCAGCCACTGCACAGGTCTGTAGGACCCAACTCCAGACTCTCCTCTTTCCTTTTTCAGCTCTCTGATATGGCTGGTTAACTAGGGACAACAAGATGGCTTTATGAGACTTAACTATTTTCTGGCCTGGACAACTAGGGCATCTCTTGTGTCTCCATTTTCAAGGGATGCTGTTTAGAGCAATGGCTTATTGAGAACCAAGAACTAAAAGAAGAAAGAATAAGCAGTGATTTAGAAGGATGTTTGTAGGCAGAAGTTTTCCTGTGTCTGGAAGCTGCTTGGTCTCAAGTAAACACATTGACTTATATTAATTACTTGGAGACAGAAGTTTCTATCCTGCCTGATCCCACAGCCATTCAGTCCCAAATAAGCACATAGAGGCTTATATTAATTACAAACTGTTTGGACTATGGCTCAGGTTTCTTGCTAGCTAGCTCTTTCATCTTAAATTAATCCATTCTTTTTAATCTATGTATTACCATGTGGCTTTGTGGCATTATCTGTTCTCTCACATCTTGCTTCTCCTGGTGGCAGCTCATAACGTCTCCCTGACTCTGTCTTCCTTCTGCGTGTGTCTTTGCTTGGATTTCCCACCTGGCTCTATTCTGTCTTGCCATAGACCATAGCAGCTTATTTATTAACCAATGGTAGCAACACATATTCACAGCGTACAGAAAGACCATCTCACAGCACATGTTTGTTTCTCATGTCCTTACAGGGAGAGGCTATTTAGTGAACAAAACAAAGACCTTTCCCAGACTATGGATCCAGAATTAAACAGATCAGCTTTAGGGAGCATGATCAGCAAAAGCCTGTAATGAAGAATCAAATTATTTCTTCTAAATAAAAATTGTGTGTGAGAAGGGGAGTCCTGAGAGTGCAGAGACCATGGCTTCCACTGTCAGTATGGCAGGTGTCAATGCGGCTGTGTTTTGGTGAGGCTGGTCGGGTGCTGTCTAGACAGCTGAGCTCCAGAGCTCCCCTCCACTGAAGCTCCAGGATAGAGTGAGCATGCCAGATGACCTCAAAGAACCTCACAGTTCTATAGATGAAGTGAGGACTTAGGGTGGGTAGATTCTAGACACAGGGACACCATAGTAGAGGCCAGATTGAGAACATCATATCAGAGGGACATGCTTCATAGTTCCTCACTCCCCACCCATCCTTATCAGCTCCACACCTAAGCCACTCACCATGAGCCCCTAAAAGGACGCGTAACATATTCTAAACAAAGAGTAGGATGAAAAGAAATAAGTTTGAAACCTTAGTTTTCCCCGAGTTTACCTTAAATGGGTATAATTAGGCTTTAAGTAGAAAATGTGAAGATATTAAATTTCGTTTAGTTATAAAGATAATTAGCATAATATAAAATGTCCATGACTTATGGTGAAGAATGTGAAATTCCAAGAATAGCTGCTGTTCCTAATGCTTCAGACCCTTCCAGACAACGTAAACATAGCTAAGCATTATACCCTCAATGAGATTAAACAAAAGCACCACAGCTAAGCCATACTCCAGCATATATTCATACCAAGAAACTCACATGGAGCCTGTCCAATATGTGGACCCTGCAGGGAGATAAGGGTCGAAGTAAAGACCAGAAGGCAGGCCAGGCTCCAGACAATGGTCATAAGAGAAAGTGAAATTCTCTTGCAACATTAAGTTTGGAGGAGGGAGAGGAGAGGAGATTTTGAGAGAAAACACCACTGACTCAAATTGTCAATTCAAAGGAAAAATTTGTTAAGGCCACTGCAAGCAGTATGGGAGAGCAGGGGAGAGAGAATAGGAGAGGTAGCTTTCCACACAAAGTATGATTCTACTTCTACAGGTTTCTGAGTAAAAGTGAAGTCTTGAATTAGGAGCAAGCTGGCTTAGTTACTCTGTGGCCTGACTGAGGTAGGAAAATGCAGTATATATAACAGGGCACATGACTGGAGTCACTCATTTTCTGTGTAGGGAAGGTTAATGTTTGACTCTGAAATGTGTAGTCAGACTGTCTTCTGCCTCTGGGCAGCAAAGATCTGGGTGTCCTATTTATAGCCCTCTCTGCAGAGGGCCTGGGATCTCTAAGAGTCAACAGGTAGATTCTGGAGGTCTTGAATGTTGGCTGACCTGATTGCTTTTTTTCTTCTTTGAAATTAAAGAGATGTATTATTTAATAGAGGGACAAATCCAGCCACACACACACACACACACACACACACACACACACACACACACAGATACCAATTGAGTTCTTAAATGTGTACTCAATGCCACCCACATACATTGGCTTGCAATAATTCCTTTTCTAGTAACACTACTGTCACTACTTTGCCCTTCTTACAGAAAGGTTAGGTAATTTGTTTAAGATCACAAAACAAAAAATAAAAATGGCACCTCTAGATTCTACACTTCTATTGCATGGCCCCCAAACCTCCACATTATTTGCTTCCCAATTTTAGTCTTTCTTGCACCCAGACTCCTGCTTTTTCTTTCCCAGCCCAAGAGATCTCCTCAAATCAACTGGATCTGTGGGCCCTCAGCATATTCACTGTGTGTGTGTGTTTGTGTGTGTGTGTGTGTGTGTGTGTGTGTGTGTGTGTGTTTAGGGCTGACCACTTGAGATTGGATAACCTACCCCTGAAGAAGATGTATTCCTCCTCTCTTAGTAACCATTGATTGCCTGTTCTTCATCTAGTGGCAGGACCTTATGGAATTTCCCATCTCCACTCACTGGTGTGTTGGTGTGTTAGCTGGTATTGTCATTATGCAACTCTGGTTTAGGTAACCATATTGGTAAGATTTTATGGGTGCAGCTTACGTATAAAATATAAAAGATACTATCTCTTAGCAGATTTTCTGGTTTTCTGGATCTGACAATATTTCCGACCCCTCATCTGTAATATTCCCTGAGCTTTAGGTGTGAACCTGAGCTACAGACTTCTTTAAAAAACAAAACTAACAAACAAAGCAAAAAAGTTATCTACAACAAGAATAGTTTATGAAAATTATTTTGAAGCAACATGGCAGATATTAGAAAGAGCTGCGTTTAAAGGGGGAGGCTGGCATGTAGAGAAGTCATGGAGGAGAATATTGTTGTTTAAGTTATAAAATGTTTTATTGTTATTTGAAGTTTTTCAATTTAAATGAGTTCTTTGCTTTGCTTTAGGGGAAAATGAATGCTTTCCCCCTTCCCTAAACACACGCATGCCTCACTTTGCCTAGTGCCTTTTCTTGGAGTCCTCATAAAAGTTGAATCTGACCCAGAAATGTGGGTATACATTTAACTTTGGAGGCAAATCCAAGAATCACACTGACAGAAACTGAGACAAGGGGTGAGGGAAAGCCAGAGAGTGGAGGACAAGACAATGAATAGGTTAGTACTGTGTGAGGGCCAGCCCTGCAGGGACCTTCTGAAGCACTCCAAGGGAGATGCCAAGCTATCTGAAACAGAGGATTCTGTCCAGAGAAGTCTAAGACAGGCAGAACAAGTGTGTGAGTTTGGAAATTCGTCTCTGACACTACAAGTGATAGCCAGTGTAGCCCAGGGGTTATGGATGGGGCACAGGTAATGTCTTCTACATCAGATGAAATGCCAGCTCCTGAAAACAGACCTGTATATCTCAAGCATCTGGCACAAGGATGCTAAGTGCTGGACAAATGTTTGCATGGATAGGTGGGTGGATGGGTGAAGGTAGGTAAATGAATGGACAAATGGGTAGATGAGTGGATAGATGCACCTATCTATGGAGGATGGATAGAATGATGGTGGTTAAATGGTGGGAAGGTGGATGAGTAGAAAAAGGGAAGGAAGGGGGAGCACATGGACAAATAAGAAAAGGAATTTGGTGGTAAGTTTTAAAAGCTGAATGAAAAGTATTCACCTGGGAAATTTGGTACGCACACATACACACATACTTACTCACTCACCAGATACTCCTCTGAACCCAAGGAGGGAGAAACTGAACCTCCAAACACATGCTGAAAGTTCATTTTGGTTAGAAACTCCTTGTGGCATTGCTTATACAAACCAGGTTAAATATACTCTTTGCTCAGTGGATAGTATATATCAAAGCAGCCAGCTGTGCTGATAAATCAGGGCCATCTTAAGTTAGCTGCAGATGCCTAGATGTTTATAGCATGGTATCCCCCCCAGCCATGCATGTTCCCCTTCCTCCCAGGACTACTTCATCTTTATCATGCTTTCCAATTCAGCTACTGAGTAGAGATCTCAGAGCGTGGAGACAGAGGCACACATGGCAGCAGACACATGCCCATGTGACTCTAGAATGAGAGTGGCATAGGGGCGCAAGTCTTGGGTGTCACCCAGCCCGTAGCTACCTCAGAAGGGGTAGCTCAAACAACCTTAAATTGTACCTCAACAAGTTTACCAATGTGAGAGATGCAAATGGCTACTTGTTTTCAAGAGAAAACAAACACTAACCAGCTTCTCAGACTGAGAGACAATATCACCTTCAAATAGAACTGAGTAGTTCAGTTTGGCCTTGAACTTGTTGTCCTCTTGCTTCAGCCTCCCAAATGCAGAGATTACAGGCAATCACCATCTCCAGCTCTGGGCTAACCTCTTTCCTCAACACCAGCTGCTAATCTGAGGATTTCAAGAGAGAGACAGGATGCAGATTATAACAAAGATGGAGCCTTTGTCTTCTGTGGAGTACAGTAAGGATCTGCCCCAGAGAGTCCAACCTTCCAGGAGCTTTATGGACTTTTAGCAGAGCTGGAGAAAATGGCAAGTGTCACAAAAAAAGCTGTCAGTCAAAGTTCAGTGAAAGTTCAGGCAGTGTTAGCTACTGTATACAGGAAAGGAAAGTTAACTCAGGATTGAAATTCTAGCTGTCCAGGACCCCAAAGCTACAAATCACAGAATTGTGGGGAAATTTTAGAAAAAAAGACCACAGTGCTGTTTGTTTGTTTTTGTTTTTTGTTTTGTTTTTGTTTTTTTTTTCTTTTTTGTTTGGCAGGTTTTGTTGTTTGGGTTTATTTTGTTTTATTTGGGAATCACTATATTCAATGCTGAGTCTGGAAAACAATGCCAAAAGCACAGTGTTGCCAACTAGGAGTTTCGATCGGTTCATTTTCTCTGCCAATTAAAGAGTAAAGGCAGCATCAAATAAAGGCAGGATAAAAATCTCAAGTGTGGCCGGGTGGTGGTGGCGCACGCCTTTAATCCCAGCACTCGGGAGGCAGAGGCAGGCGGATCTCTGTGAGTTCAAGGCCAGCCTGGTCTCCCAAGCGAGTTCCAGGAAAGGCGCAAAGCTACACAGAGAAACCCTGTCTCGAAAAACCAAAAAAAAAAAAAAAAAAATCTCAAGTGTGACAGGTAGCAGCAGGGAAATTTTCAAACACAACTAACAGGAACAAACAGAATCAGTATTTGAAAATGTTTTATTAGGGGTGAGGAAATACATATATACAGCAGGCATACAGAGAAAACAAAGGGAGACTTGGAAGCCAAAAGCAAAACAGAGGAGGACTCAGGAAGCCAAAATCTATCTTCTCCTTCATGGCAGGGTGGTATATTTGTTTGTTTTAAATTTTTGAAGGATCTCCATCCTCTATCTTATGGTTGGTCAGTTTGAAGAAAGAGGATGGGTGATTGGTCTGCAACTGTTTGGTTAACATGTCCAGATTTTCTTTTGAACTTGTTGAGCCAGTTCATCAGCAGGGGGCCCTACTGGCAAGAGAAAAACCCAACAAGGCTTTTCTTTTAACCTGCCATGCTTTTGTCTCAGGTCATGTGAATAAGAAAGAAGCCAACCATCTTGTAAGTTCTCCACCTTTATTACCTAGTCATGGCTCCTCTCCCATCTGCCTATCAGGGAATCTGTCTAACTCCAAGACTCTCACTGAGTGCCAGGCTTATAGCACAGTTATTAAAAAGGCAGATTATTAGTATCCAGCTTCCCCAGCACCTCACCTCATCCAATCTCAGAAGAACTTAGTGATGTAGTAGTGGTAGCTTAGTGATAAGGATGGGGAGTTTTTTTGTTTGTTTGGTTGTTTTTTTCCAGGCTCATGAACCAAATAATAGGTTTCTATGGCCCAACAACAGGTTTCTCCACTGGCACAGTAAACCAGATTAATGTAAAAGACCACGTATATTTGAGCAAAGCAACTCCCAAGTGAGTCCTCCAGTCCCCAGAGATCAGGGTCAGGGAAGGGGATAGGAGAGAAATCACATGGCTGTTATTAAGGAGAGGGCTTAAATACCCTGTAGACACAAGGCAATGAGGTATCCTCCACAAACTGGGTTTGTGCCAATTATGAGCTTTGGGCGGGGACTTGGGGATCTGGCAGTCTCAGAGGAGGAGCCATTGCTTGGTGGTTTTTCTGAGAGGGTGGGGTTTGGAGAGGAAAGAATGGCTGAATTAAGCAGCGGTGAGCTGAAGATCCAGCTGAACACCAAATAACAGGTGAGTTAGGATTTATACCTCCTTAGTCTCAATCTAGCAGGCAAACACCACTGCACAGGCACCTTTGTACTCCAAGACCCCATAGTCATATTCTCTGTGTTCCAGACTGACTCCTTATTGTCCCCCATGATAGGTTTTTTGTTTTTTGTTTTTTTTTGTTTTTATCTCATTGCATGCCCATAACAATAGGCTCTCCTCTTCTCTGGAAATGTTTTTTTCTCTTCAGTTCAAAGCTCTCAACTAGGAAACCCCAGACCCCATGCTCTAAGTTTGGCACTCTGTCATCCTACCATTTAGCTGACATCCTGCCTTTCAACCACGCCCACCACCACTACCGGGTGTGGCTCATTTGTGTCAATAATAGTTGCATAGCAACATTTGCCCCCTTAAAGACCCAGTCCAACCCAGATCATTCTCTCTGTCTTGTTCATTCTCTCTGTCTCTTGATCTCTCTCTCTGTCTGTCTCTATATCTCTCTCTTGTCCCCATTCTGAGATGGTCTTTAGATCCCTCTCTCCTCCCCTAATAAACCTCTTGCATTAGATCTCTTGTGTGGTATAATCTCTTAGTGGCTCACCTTGGTGGGGTTTGCAAAAGGTACCCTTTTGCCACTTTACCACTATACAATATACCACAGATGACTGTTTGTGCACACATGTACACCTGAAAAAAACCACACAATGATTGCTAAGCTTCCTTGTCAACATATCAAACAAAAGAGAACCTCAGGTAGAGAGCTGACTCTACCAGAGTGGCCCATGGGCATGTTTGTGGAGTGTTTTCTTGATTGCTAATTGATGTGGAATGTAAGCAAGGCCAAGCCTAGGCAGATGGACCTAGACTGTATATGAAAGGTAGCTGAGCAAGTCAGGGAGAATAAGATGGTAAACAGCATTCCTCTAATGTTTTTGGCTTCAAGTTTGTGCTGGATTTAATGAGACTGCACCTCCCGCTGGGAAAAAAAAATAAATAAAAGGAGCGTGACGGTTCCTAGGTATGGTGGAGGGGAAAGTTTATTATAGATACGAGAGAGAACATAGCCAGAGTACAGAGTGAACATGACACTGATCTGGGCCATGTGAGAAGAGGGGGCAAGGGAAGGAGAGAGGAGACCACGAGGCCAAGAGGGTAAAGGGTATAAAAGGTCAAAGGACCATCGTAGCCAAAAATGGCTGGATTATACAAGGAAGAACTGCTAGGGGAAAGACAGCCCAGCTCCTAGGCTGAAGAGTTCAGAGTAGGGGGTAGAATATGCCAGTCATACCCTATAACAGGTAGAGACTGAGGGATGCTGGGAGAAACTGGTGGCCAGGTCCACTTTGATATGTTATATAGGCATCTCAGCTAGCTGTTTGACACAGGTTTGAGACCTAACACCCTGCAGCTAATATATTTGAATACTTACTTGGTCCCCAGTTGGTGGAACTGTTTAGAAAGAACCAGGAAGTGTGACCCTGTTGAGGAGGTGTTTCACTGTAGGTGGGCTTTGAGAAGTGGTTCTCAACCTTCCTAATGCTATGACTCTGTAATACAGTTCATCATGTAGTGGTGCCCCCAACCATAAAATTATTTTTGTTGCTACTTCGTAACTGTAATTTTGCTACTGTTATGAATCATAATGTAATATATCTGTATTTTCTGATGGTCTTGGGTGAACCCTGTGAGTCATTCAATCCCTAAAGGGGTCACAATCCACAGATTGAGAATGACTGGGTCTGAGATTTCAAAAGCTCATACCATTCACAGTATCTGTCTGTCTATCTGTCTGTCTATCTGTCTGTTTATCTATCTATCTGTCTATCTATCTATCTATCTATCTATCTATCTATCTATCTATCTATCTATCTAT